>PVIJ01003576.1:0-132247 GCA_004024925.1 Scalopus aquaticus
GAGAGAGACAATCAGTGGGGGGGGAGGAGGGGAGGAAGGAGCCGGAGGGAGGGAAGGGAAAGGGCACAAAATGGAATAGAAAAGAACACAAGGGACCATGGAGATGGATCACGGGTGAATTGGTGGTGGGCTACCCAAGGGGAATGCAAAATGTAAAAGACATAAATAACAATAAAAATATATATTATAAAAAAAAATTTGAATTCTCTGTATTTCAAAATACTTTCATTTCAGATAACATTTAAAATAATCTTTGCAACATGTTGCCCTTCTAACAATCTCCAAAGCTAAAAACATACAGTAATCACTTGGGAAGGTACTTGACTAAAATGCAGATTACAGGTTCTGCTCCCAGATATGTTAAGTTCCAGGGTGCCCTGGTGTGCACTTCTGCCAGGCCAGACTGTGAGAAGCACTAGCCAATACCAGCAAGTTAACGCAGCACCAAGTTCTGAATGCCCGTAGTTCAACCCTAAGCCTTCAGGCAAAGCTGAAAACAATTGTGAATGTGTTGCATCATCTTAAATATCACTTATAATTTGCATTGATTGTGTCAGAATTTCATTTAATCAGGGAAACAGTTTTTCCTTTTTTTCCCTGCAAAATGTTCACAGTGAATAAAACAATGTGCGAACTCCACTCCACTGGCAGGATCTGCCAGGCATGACTGTGCCCATCTGCACAGTCTGGCACAAAAGAGAAATTTACTAGAGTATGCCCATCTATTCGCTTGGGTATTTCTGAACTAGAGGCTTGAGAAAGCAAAGAATTCAAACGTACCCAAAATTTAGGAATATTTCATATCATAATCCACACATGAATAGAACCTAAAAAAAAGGTTCATTTTGACATATCTGTTGATGTCCTCTAAAGAGTAAATGTTTGTTTTTTAACCAGACAGGCTTTGAATTCTAAAAATATGTTAGTACTTTATCCTAAAGTTTTCATGTTGTTTGAAACTCTCAACCCCCAACTTCTCAATGTGTTTCAATTATTATTATTCAGCAACGTAAGTTTCCTATAGAAAACAATTGGAAAGGCAATTAATTAAAACCAAAAAATTCAAAAGTGGTTGTTCAAATATAAACTTTTTTTTTTGAAGAATCCTTTTCATCCCAAGAGTGTAGTTTTTAAGTTTTTTAAACTATAAAAGAAATATAATCACAGAACAAAACATTTGAAAGTCACAGTCACCACCCTAACAAGGCCTCTTCACCTGCAGTGGTGTCCATCCCTGGCGACCTTGCCTGTGGCCAGGTAATTACTACGTACTCAGGATTCTGTGATTCTATAACATGCACATAACTTAAGTTCTGCTTCCCACCTGTTTTGAAGGGTAGACAAAACTAATGCATTTTATTTATTACTAGGGGGAAAAAAACTATTGTTCCTACCCAGAGCCTCCCTTTTAAGCACAGGCACTGTCTTAGCATGCTGCATAAAATAGCTCACTTAATCCTACCAACCTCCCGATGTATCTACTGCCAGAAAGGTGGCAACGGCTCACTGTCTTCTCTGGGTGATATAAACAGTAAGTGATGGAACTGTGACTTCAAAGTGTTGATCTGACCCTAAGTCCCAGGTTTTCGACTACCTGGTACTACAAAGAGGTGTCTTGCATTGCTTTGTGTTTCCCTTCCTTCCAGGGTCCCCACTAATTTCCAAATCACCTTGGCACTGCATTGGTTTTTACAGTGATTAAGGAACATGCTCAACAAATCCTTCCAGAGTACCCAGGCTTTATAAATTGTGTGTTTGTGCCACACGCAGAGTTCAAGACAGCAGAGATGAACACTCTCGTGGCCCTTGAGGGGCTTACCATTCAAGGCATCCAAGCAAGCAAGACAATGCTTGTTTTCTAAAAGCCACGTGATGCCTGGACAACGTCCACTGCTGGCTGCTGAGAGTGACAGAGAACAGAAACTTGGACTGAGGTCCCCGAGCAGATACAAGAGTCTCCTTTGGTCCATGAGATGAACTGAGAACTAGTTAAGGACACTGTACGTTTTCACTCTGAGCCTTACACAACACAGATTCCAAAAACTAGAATTGTTTGGCTCTGCAAGTAGAGGCATTAAAAAGAAAACACCAGTTGAAAGACTGAGTTTTGGAATTTTGAAAAAAGGTTTTAAAAACCTTTTCACAGTTATGTGATTGAGGTCACCCTCCAACTCCCAGTGTCCGTTTGAGTCCAGCTCTGTTTACTCCTTTCACTTGGCTCCTGTCAACTCAAGTGGCACAGATATCCCAGGTTCCAGTAAACACACGGCTCTTTTTAGCACTGGCAGGAGTGCTGGAGGAGAGCTTGGAGGAGGCTTGTTGACCCAGCCCAGGCTAGAATCTTAACTGAGAGGCTGTTATTCCCCAGGACCTGGCAAGGCAGTGGCAGGTAATCAAGGTGAAAGACCCTGAAGGAAACGGGTCTGTGCAGGTGGCCAATGAATGTCTCCTTCTTCCATTACTAATCCTTGGCAAGCCCTTGCTTTCCATTTAATGATTGACCTGTTGCTTTCCCCATGCCCTTGCCCTCAAATTTAAATATGAGCTCTATCATGTACTAGCTGTGTGACATCGATTTCCTCATCTGTACAATGAATAATCACAGCGTTCCTCTCAGGTGGCTACTACAAGACTTGGTTGGGATAATATGAAGGTAAAGATCTTGGAAGCAGCTGGCACAAAGCCGGGAAGGATGCAAGTGCCTGAGAAATGACAGCTGTTCCTCATGACCCAGGGCACTTGCGGCTATCTCGATATCTCGTTCTTTGTCCCACTTAAGTGACAGCTCCTGCATCACTGGCTCTCCCACAAACCAGGGAAAATTCTCTGAAGGGGGCTACATATTCTGCATTCTGTCTTTCTCTCTGCTCTTTGCAGTGTTCTACTTTTGCAGGATGATCAGTAATTTTTTGGTTTTGTTTTATCTACCTATGAGAAATGTTCAAAAACTCCCAGAAGCAAAAGACTCTCTTACACATTCTTTAAGCGATCTCAGTACCTTATGCAGAGGAACACATTCAATAAAAACCAGTGTTGGTGTATTCTGTTTTAGAGGACCTTAGAAATGATCTGCTTTGACAACGTCACTGACTATATGAGAAAACAGTGCAGCCTCCCCATAAGGAAAGGTTCCCCACAAAGTCAGTGAGCTAGTGATCTGGACAGGAATGAAACAAGAGCTTTTAAACTCCCAATCCAGTGCCATGTCCCCACAAAGGATGGTGCCCTGGGTCAAGACACAGCTAAATGACTTTACCTTCCTACAGACTAAGTGGTAAGGAGAATGCCACAGCTATGTCATTTTTCAAGGAAAGCAAAATTCTTTATCCACTGAAAATGTTTTCTGAATTTTAAGCTGGTCCTTCAGTGTACCAAAGGGGCAATAAATATTTTGCTCATTTCACTTTACATAAAAAGGCAAGTGTTACTAGAAAATAAACCTTATGAGAAGTTCTTCTAGATACTAACTTCCTATATACAAAGAAATAATGGAAAGTTCTGGATAATGAAATATACTGGTTATTGTGATCTGAGTATTTGTGTCCCTTCAAAATCCACATGCTGAAAACCCAATGTCCAGAGCATTCATGAATGGGATTAAAGTTCTCATTTAAAAAAAAAAAAAAGCCACAGAAAGAGCCCGCCCCGTTTCACACACAGGGATGAAACAAGAAGTCAGCCAGCCAGGAAAAAATTCTTAGCTAACCACAACCTGTCCATGCATCAATCTTGAGCTTCCCAACCTCCCCAACTGTGAGAAATAAGCTTTCCAAGCTATCCATTTGTTATAGCAGCCTGAAAAGATGAAGATACTGATTACCTATGAAGTCCAATTTTTCAAGACTGACACACATCAACAAGTGAAATACACTAGCACAGCCAACAGGCACCTAGAGACTATTGCTCTGGGCATCAGTGACCAGGATTCCATGTTGTGCCACATCTCCCAGACTTATTAGGACAGACCCAAACTCAAGTTATTTCTAAGTACCCATAAATGTCGCAAACTTCTCCCTAAACTCCATCTTTCCAGAAACTAGTAACTAAATAAGTCTAATCCATAAGCATTACCAGTAATGCTTACCAGTAAAAATAAACATAAGACACAACACACTGGAAAACCATAAAAGGGAGGCTTTTGCCTTACCCCCAGAAGCAAATACACATAGAACGATCATGTCAACAACTGCAGATGTGACATGTATCTGTCCAAGGCCACCATGTGCAGCCAGCGTGACAGCAGGCCTGGTGTGCAGAGCAATGCAAATTCTATGATCAGACTCTCCAATTGTCCATTTTCATAAGAAGGAAATAACATAAAAGGTGGGTACTGTAGATTTGTAAAATCAGCTTTCTAGACATATTTTGAAATCAAAAAACACTAAACACTACACTTTCCACGCTATAATATTATCAGGTTGAACCATATCAAACAGCCTTTCTTAACTTGAACTTAGTCAGATATTGGAATATCACCCTGTTCAAACTAACACAGTTTTAGGGGACCTAAGCCCTGGGCCACCCCTGGCAGCCTCAGGTGTGGGTCCAAGGAAATGATCTGTTTCACAGTGAGTCCTGGGATAGAAAAAAGCAGGAGGACTTGGGGTTCTCCGTTGTCTAGCAAAAAAGAAAAAAAAAATCCATTGATTAGAAACCTTCATTTCCTAAGCATTTCTATTAAAGTTTTACTGCAGAATAATTTATGAGATATCTGAGGCATGTTGTAAAAAAACATGCCTGACATTTAAGATGATTTTAAAACACCTCTCTTGCAAAAGAGCGAAGGTGTGGCAGGTTTGGGCCTTGCTCCTGCCTGGGAGACAGTTGAAGTATTCAGCAGTTTGGGGCAGGGACCTGGCCAGGCTTCAAAGCTTCCAGGCTCAGAGCAGCTCTCCACGCCCCCGGGGTGCTATTGGGACAAACCGGCACCTCTGTTCCTGGCTGGGGCCTACGCACTCTGTTTGCCCTTCAAGGTTCCCTGCTGCCTGAGGAAACATGCTAAATATTTCCGTAAAGGACCCTGTGTGGAAGCAACAGGAAATAAAGGTTTACTCCAGTGACGCCCCGCTAATAAAGAGGAGGGGGTCGTATCTGAGAATCACAGTTTTCCAAGTGACTAGTTATTTTTGCCAGATGTTTCCAAAGGCAGGTCTTGTGCACAGTACTTGTGAGGCGTTTTTGGTTTTCTGAAATAAAGAGGACATGGTTTTAAGATACAGTCTAATTGAGCATTAAAAGCCAAATCAAATTCAATGTGATATGGGGTGAATAACCTCTTCAGAAACATGATCTTTAGTTTTTTTTAAGGCATAAGTGAAATTAAACATTTATATACTCTGCAACCTCCAGAAGGAAGTAGAATCAGTTCTTTAGAAAATTCAACCATTACCATCTCTTAAAAAGGGTGTTAGAGTAGAGAGACTTCACTGGATCCATGTCTCCTCACAGAAAAAAAACAACAACACAAAAAAACAAAACCTGGAGACTAAGGCACCCTCAGATACCACCATAAACTCATCTCCCAAATGCCCGCCCACCTCCCTCCCACCACCAGCACCATTTCTTTTTGGCTAAGGCACCATGAATAGAGCACCCTCTAATTCTATTCCACAGCTAAGCCTTCCCAAGCTGTGCCATATGTCTGAAAAATGTTCCCTCTTTCTCTTCCCAGTCCCTACAGTTGAGGGGCTCAGATAAGCTGCCTCCTTCAAACGGCTCCCATAGCCTCCAAAAAGATGGGGTGGACCTCCAGCCCCCCTGGACTTGGCAACTGCGTGCTTACCATCTTTATCTCTTCTCCATTGAGGTACTCTATACACTTCTATTATTAATTCATATATTTGCCTAAATTTCCCCTGTCTGCTGACTGCTCAGAACAATAAAACTAGTTCGGAACACGAGCTTCTAGAAAGCATGGAGAAGGACTGAAGCAAGAGGGGATGTTCCACCCAAAGAAACTCATGATGAAAGTAGGGGCTGCCGGTCAGTGATGGAGCTGGGATTCAGCCCCGCTGTCCTAGCTACTGTCGAAGGGGAATGTGCTTTTCCACTGTGAGCTTCACTTTCCTCTTCCGCAAAGTATGAAATAATAAAATCTATCTTTGAAGTTATTATGAGAGCTGAATGTAATACATGCAAAACTTTACGTATATAGAGAATTACAAGTTCTGCGTCAACCATTATTGCTTTTCCCAAACCCTGCCTACATCTTTTATAAATAGTTCCTTTATTTAAATCTCCTTAAATTACCTGATTTGAATGTGCCATGTGTTTCCTGACAAGATTCCAACATGCTCAGTAAGTGACATTTTCCTTTCCTCTTCTTCCTTTCCTCTTCCCTAATGTAAGGTTTTCCTACCTAAGAAAAACTCACTGCTCTAAAAATATAACCCTTTATTCCTCAGTGCTCAGTTACTTCCATCTCATTCCAAGGTTCAAGTTGTTGGATAAGTTGGCTACCCAAATTATAAATTTTTGGCATCATGTCTGATTTACCATGCACTTGGAAGTTTCTGGATCTCTCGTTGACTTTCAGGGTCATAAAACCTCAAAGACCCAAGTTCCCTTACAGATCAGCTAGGTCAGCATCTCCAAAATGAGTTCCATAAAACCCTTGCTGAGAAGGTAGCAGATGTACAGCAGAAAAGGTGTTCTTGAGTCTATCAAGTTTGCTGCATCTTTCCATGGCAACACTAGTCCTCCGTGACATATTTGGGTATCTGATAAGCCTTACCACAAAGAACCCTCTGGAAATTCACTAAAGCAGCATTCCACTAAATGATTTGGTCACAGACCTATGGCCTGTCCTTACGTGGAAGCACTCGTTAACATCCTATCAGTAAGATTTCTGAAACATACCCCTGGAGGGGGACAGAAGAAAGAGAAGCACTCACTGTCCCAAGGTGGTTTAGTAGATGGCAGTGCTGGTTCCAAAGCCAGGTCTCTCAGTCCCCGCCCTAAGCCCACTCTTTTTTCTCTAACTTCAGACAGCGCAGCAGGGCTGGGTCAAGAGCAGACTGCCGAGTCCCAGCCCCAGACGAGTCCCAGCCCCAGACAGTCTATCTCAGCGGTTGAGGGTGCATGTCTGCTAGGAATCCAAGGCATGAATGTGGGAAAATGCCTAAAAGACAACAGGGTTAACAACTAAAAGTTAAACGCACAGGCTTTCTCTGATAGTCAGGCCAACAGCCTGGGGTCAGAGAACTACAGATCTGGACAGTGGGAATCGGGCTGGATATTGAAGGGTTGGAAAGCCTGAGTAGGAAAGAGAAGAACAGGGGTGGGGTGTGGTAACATATACCTGATCTGAAGAGGTGTGAACCTATACACATACAGTGTTGTAAACCAACATTACCCCAGTAGAAGATAATACAATTTAAGAGGGAGAACTGCAAAAAGCATGTCAAGTGGCAACAATGATTCCTATTATCCAAATATTTGTTCGTAGAATCCTAGCCTTTTGTAGCTGGAAGGGGCCTGGCCTGACCGTCTTTGGAGAGTACTCTGATTCTTACATTTGAATATGGGTGTGACTATTACTTAAAAAACTCACAGCAGAACACTTAATGCAAAATAGAATAGCTCCTCTCCAAATAAGTGCTCCGGAGGAGCTAGCAAGGGTCTTGCTGCTCCCTCCGCAGCTGCCCCAACTGGCCCTCTCTGTTCAGCACCTCTGATATTGCAAGCCAGCCTGCCTCTTATGCTCCCTTGCAGGCATTCATCCAACATTTGGATAACATGAGGTAGGATGACTGAGACAAAAACTGCCCTCCCAGAGAAGGCAAAGAAAGCACACGCTGGTAAATGATAGGAGAGACCAGGAGGCGAGCAGGGGCAAAGAATGTAGGCCGTTCAAGTGGAAGCTACTTCCAGGGAAATGTGATAGCAGCTGAGGAAGAGGTGAGAACTGAGGGTTCAAGAGCACCTACTTTGTATCAGGGCCCCTCACCTCCTCTCTCTGTCAACCTCAAGAAGTCCTCAGAGATAGATGGAGCAACATCCTCATCTATAAATGGGACACTGAAGTCCTGGAAGTACAGTGACTTGCCCAAGGTCGAACAGCTAGCAAACACCAACACGGGCTTTTAACACTGCATTGTCTGACTCCAAAAGTGGTGGGTTTAGATGACGTAGGACTTACAGGAGAAGTGAAGACCCTGTAACTTCCATTAAAGTCAATTAAACCAAGATAAGGTTACATTCTCCAGTCTTTTCCAAAAGTTTATGATTTATAACACGATGAAATCATTAAATAACTTTGAGTCATGCACACACAAATACAAACACTCTAGCTATATATTTGCCTAAATGTAAAATATTCAAGTATCATAAGGCTCTAAATTATTATGTATGGGGGAGCCTTTGGATCATTTGTTTTAAAAATCATCACTGCTGTTTAACAGATATTGTACCTTTGAAGGGGGTACAGTGATCTGAAACACTCTCTTCCTTTTTTTCCTTCAGGATGTTACACAAAAGCAACAGGTAAATGTGGGAGGGGAGGAAGAACATGACATTTCTGTGGATGTATGACAGATAGAACCCACAGACTCAAAACCTGGGTCATGGCTTCCAAAAGCCACTGAAATTGGTTCAAAAACACAGATATAAGACTAACTTAGAATTCAAGTGTTTCCAAATCAGACAAAATGTTAGCATGAGTAATTACAAACCAATCTACTTGCCTAACACTGTTCTGTAAGCTTTACATAGACTAGTATATTTAATCATCACTTCTTACCTATGAGTAGAAATTCTATTCTAGATAAATACTAGTCTAGAAATGAGAAAACTAACCATACAGTTCAATAATAAATGGAAAAACTGGGATTTCAACATATGTCCTTGAACTCCAGAACCCACATCCATAACTACTGAGATGGAATATCTACTCTGTGGCAGATGGACAAGACTGTCATCAAATCATGTTGGTGGCAAAAGATGGAAATGACCTAAATACCATGTACGGGCAATTGCTATGACACATCTACTCAAGGAAGCAACTCCAGCTATTTGAGACCATGAGGCAGATCAAAATGTGAGAAGATGATTTCTAAGATTGTGGTTAAACAGAAAAACCAAGTGCAAAACACCATGGCTGGCATGATATCATTTGCATAGGGAAAATGTACATAAACACATATTTATAAATGGAGGTAAAAGCTGGTACCCAGGATTGCTTCTGAAGAAAGAACTAAGTGCCTGCATATGGGAGAGATGGAAGATTTCTTTTTCATTGTAAACTTTTTCTAATTTTTAAAATTCTGAACGTGGTTACATATCATCTATACATATAAAGCAAACTCAATGAAAGGGAAATTATTTGAAAAGAAAAATCAGGGTGCAATGTTTCCTAACCTAAATTACAGTAGAGATGGTAAACAGAGTAGAAGTAATCAGAACAAATTCTCCATTCATAGAGAGAAATGAATAACTTCCTGTAAGTTTTCAGAGCACAGATTTTGAAATACTTAGAAAAAAGAAGAAAAAATTTTGCCATCCATTTTCTTCTCCTAAGACACTTGTTTCTTAAGTATGCAGTGAACAGACAGGAGGAAAGAATTCACTGTGTAGACCGTAGGAAGAGATATTTCAATGCTTATGAACAAGAAAGCCCTAAAAAAATAAAGATGGCAGGTAATGATCCAGCAGAACCACTGTGTGGCTAAAATAGCAATGGGTATGTCACCTTCACGCCACTGAAGAAACGGAGACTCTCGTGTCCTACAAAACATGCAAGGCATCTCTCATTGCCAAATTTAAATGGGGGCATTATTTTTAAGTTACTATAATTAGTTCCCATTTGTCTATGAATCAGCCTTTATGAGGCAATAGCATCTAAGCCCCATCAGATGAAACCTGAGGCAACATCATCTCTGTTTATTATTTTGAAAAGAAAGAGAGGGTGCCAAGTTTCCTGCAACACCCAATTCAAACACTGAAATTTGGAGGACAGAATGTCCTGTTGTCCGCATTTGAAGATAGGAATATATTTCCATCTAATACATCAGTCCCAGGTTCAGCTGGCAACAGGAAGGAATTGAATTCCAGAGCTCAAAAATAGGACTTAAGTACTAAAGCACCTTTCATTGCTCATAAAGGATAATATTTATATTTTAACCCCTTATGTTGTGGCATTTTTTTTAAAAGGGCCCATATTTATAAAGAAGTACAGAAACGTTTTAATCTACAGATTATCTGCCTACGTGACAAGAGATTGGCAAATGCAAGTGTTTGAAAGCTATTTTTACATTCCCTGATAGCTGGCTTTCATAATTAAGTTTCTAACAAGCAAGGAAGAGCTTCAACCAACTATGAAGGCAGAGGGGAGGGGAGCGGCTGTTCCTGTTAGGACTGGGGACTCTCCTGAATGGCCTAGCTCCCCAAAGGGGTGCTGAAATCAGGCTTGTAAGTACAGTAGAGTCATATGGTCTCCAGAGGGAGGTCAGCTGGAGCACAGGGAACACAAGCAAAGCAGTTAGACCCAGGAAGGGATTTAAGCTGGAATCCGAGGAAGTCCCAGAGACCTGAGTGGGGATACAAACACAATGTAATCACCCATGGACAGCACTAGTTATCAGTACACTAGGGGGTCACAGGGACACCAGAGTGAGGGCGGTGGGTATAGAGGAGGGGCTGCACCATTCCTTTGTTTCCAGATTTATATATCAAGACTGAATATTTTTCACACACACTCATGATAAATGTGTATAGGTATACCTGTTATCTTCTATGGTAGGTACCATAAAAGAAGATTCTGGGTTGTGATCCCAGTTTCAATATTTACTAGCCAGTTTCCCTTCAGCCAACCATTTTAATGCGTTACAATCTCTTCCCCCTTCCTCCCCACTCAGATACAGCAACAAAAATAAAGGATGAGGAGGGTGGGGCATAACGCTTGCCCTGTCGCACTTTGTAGGAATTCTCTAAGCAGAAAAATGTTTTTATAGCTTTTAAATTTTAGCAAACATTTATACAACACTCTATACCAGGCTTGAACTGCTATACAATTCTTACTTTAAACAACTCTCTGACATAGGTACTATTATTGTCCCTGTTTCACAGACAAGAAAACTAGGCCCAGAGAGGCTCAGGTTTATGTAACTGGGAAGTGGGGGTTGAACTTGGCAGTCTGACACCAGAGTTTGTGAGATTACACACTGCGCTACGCAGCCTATCTTCATAATCATTGTTATTTATTATGAATATCCCCATATGAATCCCAATTCCACAAATGAGGAAAATGAGGCTCAGAGGTTCCGTCACGAGCAAGACAACATCATAAAGCTGTATGTGGCAGGGAGCCAGGCCTTGAAGCGGCCACATGGACTCCAGCCCCATAGGCCTGGTGACGCTCAGCACAAAGTGAATAAACCTCCGTCCACAAACACCGACTCCGCACCTCGGTGCTCTAAAACACTATTTTTAAGAAAGATAAGAAAGTGGTATCGTTGCTCTCTGGGAACTAAAAGGCTTTCCTGCCACCTCAATGTAAAATCAGCCCCACCCAGGCTCCCCAGGGCCGAGCTGGGGGCCCTGCACCCAGCAGGTGTCCCGTGATAGCTGGTGCCAATAAGGACAATGACCACGATGACAGGAATATTTTAAATGTTGGGATAGAGTTACAAAGGGGAATTAGACTTCTCCATTGGAGGGGGGGAAGCCCTACAGGGCAGAAGGCTGGCAGTTTCTAAAGCTGTGAACAGGTGTGGCCTCTCTCAACAGGTGGAGCACTTGGGGTCAGTCCTTAGTTCCCACCAACCTTTCAGCTCCTCAGGAAGGGTGGCCAACTCATTCTGGTTCCCCCTGGACTCTCCCAGTAGTCTCATGTCCGCCCAGCTGGCCACCCCAAGAGGCAAGTGTTAGGCGGTGCATTTCACCTGCCACCCCCTCCCCCGGTTCTAACACAGTGCCTGCAAATAGAAGGCACTGGATCTGTCTTAGCTGGTTGGATGGATGGAAGGAGCAATATTTTATTATTCCCAAGTACACTGACTTCCACTATACAAGTGTTGCCAAGCAGCAGCCCACACTGCTAAAATGACTATGTGAGAATTATTTTAATTAGCAAGTTCATTGTTTGTATGCAAATGTACATTCCTAAAGTGGGTCCTTTAAAAAGCTTTCCCTAAATCAACATCCCTCACTTAGATTTTTCTCCGTAAATCCTTTTCCATAGACAGTAAGGAGATAAATTTCAATCCAGCCTGAGTGTTAATGATCCTGAATCTGTAATAATGGAGTTAAGATGCTTTTCTTTAAGGAAAGGCAAATACAAAATGAGGAAATGTCAGGCGCTTCCCGGTGCTAGCACAGAGCTGCTCCTTGAGGTACTCATGCCGAAACAGGATGGGAGACCCAGAGAGGGCATTCTCCCAATACTGAGTTATTCTTGCAGAAATGTGGAATGGCCCAGGCACATGCCCACCTCCACCCTCCCCGAATCCTCAGAGTCTGTGGCAGAAGGACTTTACAATCTTCCCCTCTTTTTTCCCCAAGTAGATGCCAGAGATTCCACTTCTAGCTCAGGCAGGCCGTTCTCTCTGCTGGCCCATCCCTGGCCTGTTCCCTTCCTTTGGTTCTCTGACCCAGGTGCTGGGAGGCTCTGGTCCTGTGCCTCAGCCCAGATGCTCCTAGAGAATTCGACCCTGGAAGCAGTATCAGGCCCAGCCCAGCCCTGCCCTGGGTGGGTGTGTGCAGCGCTGGTCTCTTGGGGTGTCAGGATGGGAAGGAAAGTTCTGGGCAGTCAGTATGGTTGAATCTTGTCCTGTCACTAAGTCGGCCTTACATGGTTATAGCCCAGAGAATCAGTCACAGCTTAAAATTAGAGAGAACGTGATGGTGAGAAGCAAAGTTCTCAGAAGGGCAAACAGAGAATCAGAGGTTATCTGAGCTTTGAGAAAAACTTGTGTGGTCCTGTTACAGGATAACCCCGTGGGGTGCCTGTCTGGGTTCTCACCCGTGTGCTTAAAAGAGACTTATAAACTTAAATGCAGGCACTCACAGTAAAATTAATTAAAAAATTTATTTACAAAAAGGGAAAAGAAAAAATAAAGAAATAAATAGGTGAAAACGTCCTACCAGTTTCGCTGAGCTGGACTCTTCTCGCCTACTCAGGAAAAACTCTGGCCAACCCACACCATGGACCAATAGCCCTCTCCAACCCCCCATGTCTGGTTTTTAAGTCCCAAAACCTCTCCTTAACTCCTCCCTCAGTCCTCAGTATCCTTCCTTCGGTGATGATGGCACCAAACAATGAACTTGCTAATTAAAATAATTCTCACATAGTCATTTTAGCATCATAGTCCTAGGTGTCTTGGCCCTCTCTGGCCTGAGGTGGGGGTGGGGTCCTGGGACACACCCCCTTCCTGAGGACCACCCTCTTGCAGTCCAAATAGGGTGGGGTGAATTGTCCAGGAAGGCACTGCCTTTAAATGACTGCAAAGCACTCTTAAGATCAGAATGTTCTATTTGTATGTCTGGGTCCACACAGCTCAAAGTGCACAAAGGACAGTAGTCCTTATCAGTCGAAAGACAGTCCAAAAGGTTAATAATGGCTGCGATGAGTTTAAACATATCAGAAATGTGAATTGCATTGGGGTAGGTTTTCTGTCTTTTTTCATTTTCCTTTAAGCTATGACCAGAGCAAGAAGAGCAGCAAAGAACAGGCCGCTCTGGGGAGTTGGTGTAGCGTTACAGCCAGCAGAGATAAGAGGAGGCTTCTCGCCTGTGCCATTTTCCACTTTCTACATTAGAAAGAACTTTCTTCTTACTGGAAAACGCAACCCTGGTAAGAGGTGACTGAAGCAGAAGACAGGTGTGGGGCTAGAAGGAGCACCACAGCCTCTTTAAGGCAAGCCTGGCTTTCAGGCTTAGATGAATCACGGTCAGAGCCTAAGTATGAGCAGCTGCCCGAGATCAAGCATGGTCAGTAAGCCTTCAGAAACCTCAAAGAAAGGAATGATGATCAAAGACAAGGAAATAGATAATTAATAAATGGAAGGTTCTAGAAGTATACACCAAGAAGTTTGGCATCAATGTCCACAACAAATCTAGCCTGGGGTATGAACTAGATGAATATCTAAGAAAAAAGTGATGATCGCCAAGAACTGGTCCAGGTTCACCATGAATAAGCACCAGATTAACTAATTCCCTTTATTAGATTTGTTAGATAGTTTAGATGAGTTTCACTTCACTTGAACTGGGCTTTAAGAGACTTCCATGATATTCTTGAGAATATGAGCAAAGAAACATGAGCTGTTAGGCAGATTTATATAGAGGTGACTCAACAGTCAGGCATGTGGACTCAGGCCCTCCTGCACACTCTGGTCACCAACTGTGTCTACAGGTGACACAGAGGAAAGGGTCACCACCCAGCGAGAGGACTGATGTTGGATTTAAAACTTCTTCACAGGTTGTAAGATGAATCAACTCTAACAAGATAAAATAAGAGGACACAAGTGAAGACCCCATATTGCTGGGGGCAAGTGGAGAAGGGACAGTATTGGGTCAACCACATGCTCCACACGAAGCAAGAACCTGAAGTGGTTTCTAAAAAGGGGTCAAGTCTCTACTGCATCCTGGTCCCTATGGTGCTCCTCAGCGAGCTTCAGGGTGGAATCTCAACCCAGTTCTGGGACCCCAAATGAGCCCCTTCTAATGTTCTCATTCATGACTACAGTCCGCTGCACCATATGGAAAAATTATATACACCTGGAGAAGGGTTCAAGGTTGGGACTCCTCAAGAGAAATCACCACTCAGGATACACCTCCAGGTCACAGCCCCAGGATGCACCTCCAGGTTATTGTTTCTAAGTGACTGACACTTACAAACACCTTCTGTCAACAACTGCTCTAGTCAAAGCTGGTTCTGCCTCAAAACTGTCGTTCTGAAAACTAGCCAGCATAATGACCACTGCCGGCTGGGTGGGGTGGGGGGCATGAATGTCAGGAGCATCTTCAATTTGGTGGCACCCTTATCACCCAGTGACCTGTGACTGACAAAATCCCTGACTGGAAATGCCTGGTGGTTATGTATTTTTAGTTCATTAGGCAGACAACTTTGGAGTTATTTTTTCCAGGGAAGGGGCCGTCCCTGAAGGAAATGAGCAGATGCCAAGCAGAGAATATAGCAAATCAAAATGCTTCCTGACGTCATCTAAATCGTTGCCTGATGGACTTCCAAGCTCAATACCTGGAACTCAAGACTAGCTCAGGGAGAATCATAAACGGATTTCCACATGGCCTAGAGCCAAGAAGGTCCAAAGTGGCTTCAGAAATCCCTGAAGACTAAAGTCACCAGGTGTGTTTCAAACCACAGGGTTTCTGAGCTAAAGGGGACTTTGGGGATCATCTAGCTTGAAAAAATGTGAGGGGATTATGGAAGTGCTTGGGGGAAGCATGCTGCAGAACTCCCCAAGGGAAGGAAGAATTTGAAGACCCTGGTCTCTAGAGCACTTTTTCCAAAATGGGCAATCTCCACAAGTATTGTTTGGTAACTTAACACAGGACCCAAAGGGCCAAAGCAGTCATACCCCCAGTGTTCAGTGAGTGACCCTTCCAGGCCTGGGTGGGACTAACCCTGAGGTACACAGGACCAATGTGCTGGGGAGGAAGTTCAGATGATCCACAGTGAACTGGAACGAAGCTCACGAAACTATCAGTCATGAACAGCAGGTAGGGGAACTGGCCACACCCACCCTCTGTCACGCTGAGACTTAAACCCTAAAGACTATAATATACTGAATGTCAAATATTGCCCAACAGCTTAGGAACAAGTTTTGTAGATAGAAAATATGCAAATAAGCATTTCTAGACACCCCACCTTATAGCCCAATCACTAGGGGAAGGGTCTGGAAAACAACATCTACCTTTTTTTATTTAAAAAAAAAAATGGATCTAGAATGGTACAAATGTCCACTTTCTCTCTCCTAAGGCCTCCCTGTGTCAGTGCTCCATCAGTTCTTCAGCTCACTCCAAGAAGGAAACTTCCACTGTGCACCACCCGTCTTGAACACAAGCTAAATTAGGACAATGTGGAGACTGCAGTAGCAGTGCCAGCAGCCAGAAGGGGACAGGCTAAAGCAAAAAGCACTGAATATTCGAAACCACAAACTCTGAATGTGCAATTTCTCTATTTACTTAGAAACAGTTGCTGATGCTTAGTCCAACCAAAAGATAAACTAGGACAAACCCGGAAAGGGAAGGGGAAGCAGTGAGGTAAGAGCTGCTGTAGCCCTGGCACTCTGCAGAGGAAAAGAGCCTCGTTGTCAGGACACCGTTTTCCTCTCTACAGAAAAACGAGATAACACGCTGTGGTTGGGGACACACGGCTGTCATCGGGCAGCAGAGTTAAAGCTGGTTATCTTCACAGGCTTAGATGTCATCCAGACACATCTGCGATTATTGTGGTCCAGCGGAAAGAACGTGGCATTTGGATCCAGGGGCAGTAGATTCCAGACCCAGCTCTGCCTTGAGCAAGGCTGTGTGATAACAGGTCAGACACACAACCTCTCGGAGTTTCAGTTCTTTTGAACTATAATGCGACTGAGTTGCACAAACTGGTCTTGGGGTCTTCTGCCCATCCTAATTTTCTGCTATATTACTAACTCTGCAGCACAACAGTGCTGCCTCTGTTCAGCAAGCATTTCCCAAACACCTGTACGTCAGGGCCTCTGCTGGGTACCTGAACAGCCTTGCCCTTCAGGAACCTTCTGATCCATATATACCAGCAGCCTGTAAAGAAGTCTCCATAGCCTAAAGAAAGACATGTGGACAGGGTGAAGGGTCAGCTGATCCTGCAGAGAGCAATCAGAAAGCTTCCCAGGAGCGATAAATCGGGCCAGCACTTAAAGTAGGAGGTAATTAGGTCAAAGGCAAGGGCAAAAGGAATAATAATACATATAAAAGCACACAGGAATGGCCCAATAAGGCATGCACAGTGGGGGAGTTCTGAGACAAAGAGCTTTGTAAACCATGCTAAGAAGAGCTATGCTCAGCACCTCCAGACCCCCACCTTTCCTGCTGTTCACCTCCCCAGACCCCAAACGCTCTCGGCAGGGGCTTATGCCAACGTCAGGTCACCTGCCCAGCAACCATCCAACCCTGGCCTCCTGCCTCTCCTTTTGTCCCTGAGTCACAGCCAGGCCACACCTACTACACATAGAGGCCTCCTCAGTGGCTCAGCAAGTCTTGCTTTCAGCTCTTGCTCAGCCCCTAGTGCCCAGCCTGTGGCAGCTGTTCCAAATAGTTTCCATCTTTGTGAGTCACAGTCACATCCCAGCCATTCCACTCAGGCTCAGATGAATCTCGCCGCCTTGGGTCCTGGGAATGACTGTCCAAGTGCAGCTCTCACAGTGCCCCTTTTGCCCACCTGTCCCCGGGTCCTTCTTAAATAGCCCAAGCCAAACTGTAGCTATCACTACTCACAAGTACAGAGGAAAGTAGAGACTATTAAGAAACAGAAGCCACAGTCATCAGTCAATGCAGGCTGCTGCCCATGCATTTGACTGGGCTCTGAAACAAGTGCCCCTAAGTGGGGATAAAGCCTCTGCGTGTTTTCCACACGCCAACAGCCATTATGTAAAGATTACTCGCTACTCTCACTATTGGCTGAGTAAACCAGGGAACAAATCAATGCATTTGATGTTGAAGAGCCAATCTAAGGAATTGCAAAATACACAGTATCTTCAGGCCTGTGAGCAAAAATGCAGCTAGAATTCTGCCAAGAAGGTCCCTTCCCTAACACAATGGCAAGAGTTTTGCCGCCTGGGTGCCCACTATGCTCTTACATACACAGTTGATTTAATGCCATTCCGAGTAGCACTAAGTCATCTTAGTGCCATTTATTTTTTAAATAAATTTCCTAAAACAAACAACATATTTAACATGAAAAATATATACTCGGTAAGTTAAATATATATTGAATATTCGCTATACTCTACTGTGCATATGTAGATTTATTTATTTTCCTGTACTCCCTGTGCCATTGTAAGTTCTCAGCCAATGAAAATAAGCACAACACAACAGGCTCCCAGGCGACTGCAGACACAGCCCGCTGCAAAACACCTCCACCGCCCCGCTGGCCCATCCTGTGCTGAGCATGTTCTATAACACACTGTTTACTCTGCGAAGGCCTCTCTTTCTGCCATTTATTTCTCATAGTCAACAATTCTGACTCACAGTGGCCAAGAGATGGTACAATACTGGTGTTGGACTCCTCACAAAGAAATAAAGGAAAAGTATCACCCACGACTATAAAATTCAAGTGTTCGGGTGGTCCAACAGTGAACAGGAGTCAGCTTATTGACCTGGGGGAGCCAATCATGGGATGTATTCTACAAAATGCCAAGAAGGCCTACTTCACCTCTGCACCGTCTACTTAGACAGCCACTGAGTCTCTGCCAGGCTGTGAGTTCAGGCCACGAGCTCATGACAACAAAACCCATTATACTTAGTTCTTCTGTGTTTATTACAGGTGACCATGAGCAGTAAATGAAGACGTGACGAAGCCCTGTCCACCAAGACACTGTTCTGATCCCACAGAACTTGTGATGGTGTTCATGTCCAGCACTGAGTGAGGGCTATCTGTCACTGAAGAAGAAAACTCTAGACTGTCAGAGCTTGAGAGAAACCCGAAAGGATCTCATTTTATCTAAGAAGCAAACAACGTCCAGGCCATTCCGGGTGGTAAGCAAGGCCTGCAGGTGGCCATGGTGAAGGCTCCGGCCACCCAATCCCAGTCCAGCACAGCAAGGGTCAATGATGAGCTTTCACCGAAAACCAAAAAGCTAAAAACACACATGGATAGAGATGCTGTCGCCACCCTTGCTCGCATTCAACTTTCCCAAGTTTACAGGATGAGCTTAGGAGGGAAATGGCAATATTAGAAGAAATAGAAGCTGCTATTCACAATAGCTCACAAAACTGAATGATTCAGATTCAGCTCACATGATTATTAAAGCTTTAGGTTGAATTGTTGGCTTTGACTTGTTGACATGAAGTTCCTGTCCTGTAATCTACCAGATTTCTCTGGAAGATACAGGGCCTAAACACTACTAGCTCTGGTTCATTAAAACATCAGGGGGTTCTGTTGTCCAGTTTTCTATTCTGTCTGCTTATTGTAAAAAAGGGGACAGACTAAGAAATGTTCAGTTCCTTCAAGTTCAGTAGTTCAGTTCCATTTGAAAGAAAAGAAGTGGAAATATTTAAGAGCAAATATAATTAGTAAATTTGTATAAATGTTCCCAACATAGTAATTTTATGAGCAAACCACATTATGCAGAGTACATGATATGTTTCAAACCTAATATAATGATTTGATATTTGCAAAGAATACAAAAAAAAATTATTATTGCTTTCTTTCCTTCCCCTCTTATTTGAAAATGCACAAATCTGTTTAAGGAAAAAAACCTATTTGTTTCACTACTCTGCTACCCGCACTATTTTTCTCCCTAACATTTAAAACTTAGTTTTCAAAACTCAAAAGGAAGGACACCAAAATGATATTTTGCTGAACTTCAAAATCCCTGATTTTTCAATATAAGATTTTAAACTGAAACGCTAAGTTAGGGGTTACTAAACCAAAAGCCTGAGAGAGCCAACAGGTAATAAATGAAGACTGAAGCAAACTAGAATTCACACATCCTCACATGAGGACAGTTGTTCCACTCTAGCCCTTGCTGTTTCATGCAAGGATAGGGCCCAATAAAGCTAGATAGTTGACCTTGATCAAAATACACACAGAGTATTTATAAAAGTAAGTAGTGAAAGAAAATTAAATTTTTCTATATCATTTCTTAAGACGAAAAGGGACACTATTATTCTTTTGAAAGGTAATAGATAAACATGAGAAGAGAAATTTAGAAGTACAAAAGACTATAGAGTTAAAAGAAATTCTCCTTCCTATACCACTGCCCACGTCATAAGGCTTCTCATCTCTTCCATCTCCTCTAGATATGGTTTTTACACATACAAGAACTGCTCTGCACCCCACCTTTTTTATTTCAAGCTTAAGGCTGATACCACCATTTTTCAAATTCCCCACTGCTTTACGTCTTCAGGGGCCATCTTCTTGATTTATTCCTGAATCACTTACTGAAAAAGAAAGCAGGGAGAAGAACTCCTGCCTCCTATAATTGATTGCTAGTAAGTTTCATTCTTTTTAATCTTTTTAAAAATTCTACTCTGTGAGGGATAACTAAGGAAAATCAGGGTTGATGTCAATTGCCATGAACACCATTCCACCAAAACCTTCCTTTTGCCATAAACCATTGGTTATAGCATAGAATGCTCATCAGAGCTCATTTTCCAGAGTCAGAAATTCCATGAAGAATATTATCCCTAGAATAGGAGTGTCTTGAACGTTGTGTAAGATGAAGTGAGGATAGCCACTACCAAAAAGACTGGAAATGGTACCTGTCTAAATGCCACTAGTTTCCCTTTCTTTTGTCATTTCTACAAAAGATCTGAAAAGACCAAGCTGGATGAAAAATACAAATGTTTTTCAAAGAACAAAATCATTAGGGTATTCAAAAGACTCTGGGGAGAGTTAAACAGACACTCCCCAGGGCAGAGAGATGGGTAGGGGGGCTTGGAGCTAGTAGCTGTAGAAAGGGAGGAAATGTCTATGAGGGCTACAGATTAACAAAACCAAAGAAACTCCCCAGAAAGCCTGAAAATGGAAAAACTAAGAAGCCAACTGAGAACATGCTGAAAGCTCAGTAGGGTAATCCTTCTGAGAAATGGATAAAGCCAACACAGACAGGCTATATTTTATACCAGCCCACAAATAGTTGAAAATTTGTATGATTCAGGACTGATTTTCTCTTATCAGTCAATGGTGAGGGACATTGCATCAGTGGTACCTGAAATGCACACATTTATTACAACTCATTTATAAATCATAATATATTCTTGCTGCTTTTTATTTTATAACATTTATTCTTAATATTTTAAAGATACCCTATATATTTCCTAAACTGAGGTTCTATAAATTACAGTGCTATCTGAACTCATTCATAGAATTTCATCACAGCTTTCATTGCAAAATTACATGATTTTCACTCAATGAACTTTCATTTAATGAACTTTTGGGTGGTATGATATAAATTCAAAAAACACCCTGAATTATATTAATAGTGAGTTAAACTTTACAGTCATCAATAGGGCTTGTAGAAGTTCTAGTGCATAAGAACAGTGTAGGTTACAGGCTATTGGCAAAGGATGCTGGATCTTTCTGCTTGCCAGCCAAAGGCACAGCCATGTGCCAATTGCATAAATGCAGCTTATAATTCATTCAGATGATCAGATTTAAAAATACACAACTCTAAAACTAATTTTCTTAATTTGGGGGAATAACAGTATTTCAAAACTTTTATAATAAGAAGACTTTAGTACCGCTTTTATAACATATTATCTCATTTGGTAATTTGCATTACATGGCATCATCCCACCCTCATTAGTTGTGTCTTCATTTTACTTCTTAGTGGGGATTTTCTATGAAAATATACACCTTTTGCATTTCCTCTTCTCTGTCCAAGTTCTACCTCTAACCCTCCTTTCTTTCCCTAAGTGTTCTCAACCCCTCTCAAAGCTTTAATTGCCCTCTATAGACTGAAGACTCTCAAGGTACCATTTCCAGCCCCAACCACTCTGCAGCTTAAAGAGATGATCAAGTGGGGCATCTCAAATTTAATGTCCCAAAAAGAACTCCCAGGGTCTCCTCTAAAACCTCCATCATTATTCCCCACTGCAATAAAGAGCGACATCATTTGTCCAGCCAAAGCACACTGGACTCATCCTTGACCCTTCTTTTTGCTCAAGGCTAATCCATCAGGCTCTACAGTCAAAATCTATCTTGAGCTCTGCCACTTCCCATCACTCTATAGTCACCACCCTAATCACTGTCACAGCCTTCTGTCTTGCCACCAGAAGGACCACCAGAAAGACCAGGTTATACTCATTCTACTCTTGGCCAAAGTCTACTCTCTACTCAGTATCCAGAGCAATCTTTTTAAAGCACAAAGAAGAGCACATCACTACTCTGCTTAAACTTCTCCAACAGTAACCAATCACACTCAGAGAAAAATCCAAACTCCTTCCAACAAGAACTGGCTCCTACAGACCACTGACCTCATTGCATACCCCTCTCCCTCCCTGGCCAAGGCCAGCCAGACTGGCTGCACTCCTGTCCCTCTATCACAAGAGGCGCAGCCTACATCCAGGGTCTTTCCTTATTGTTTCTGCTTCCTTTGCCTGACGCTCCTCTCAGATTCCTTCACTCTGTTTGCATCTCTGCACAGTCTCCCCTCTCTCACAAACACACATGCATACTCACACACACTTTCAAAAGATCCCCTCACTTTGTGTCCTTTTCGTGTGGCACTTACTACTACCTGAAGTCACATCACCTACTGAAGTGTTTACTTCATTAGACAGTACTTAGTGGGCACCCACCATGTGTGTGGGCACAGAGCTCAGCTGAGAGCTAGAGATGCAGCAGTGAAGAAGCAAGATTCCTGCCCTCGCAGAGCTCTCATTTTTGTTAATGAATCTAACTAGTCAATCTCATGAATCTAAGCTCCAGGGCATCTCGTCTGGTGATCACTGACCATCCAGTGCTGGGAGCAGAGCTTTGGAACAAGACCGGCATGAACACACATTTACTGAATGGGTCAAGTGTCCCACCCACTATGTGCAGCCATCTGCTTCCCTGAGTGCTCCCACCACAGAGCTCTGCCTACCAGACGGCACTCTGGGGGGCCCAGAACGCCCACTGCGTCCCTTTGGACGCCGCTATGGAGACAGTCAGCACTTCGTGCCTGAGCTGGGTTCCTAACTCTGGGCCTGCCCTGTCCTGACCCCCCCTCTTCCTGCTCTAACCTCCAGCAACCCGCAGGCTCCCAGGGGGCCGTGCCACTGGGACTAGTCTCACTAGATCTGCCCATGCAGTCCGCAAACAAGCCAGCTCTTCTCAACAAGAGTAGCTGGAATCACGATGCACAGTCACGTGCCTCGCTGGCTCACAGTGGTCCTGCCCCTCAGCAGCGCACATGAAACCAGCATCAACTAGCTGATGCCGGAGCAGTCTCATCTCAGCCCAGAACACACTGCTGTGAAAGGATGTATTTTTACCTCTTTCAACTGACATTTACCCTCTATGATAAGTAATCAAATTTCTTTCAAAAAAGGAAGACCATTTGTTAACTGAAATTATCTAATTTCAAATAAAAATGGAGGTGATTGTGAAATGCAGTTAATTTATCTTTCAAGGAAACAGCAGCAGTAATGGAAGGGGAAAACAGAACACAAATCTCTCAAAGAACCACTCTGGAGGTCTCAGAAAATAGGAATTTAAAATCTCTGTTTCCAATATTTTAATTTATTCGTTTCGAATGCCCTGCTCTATGTCTCAGGCCCTAATAGGATCACCTTGCATTTGCCCAGTACTCTTCTTTGAACCATTCTCATATACATAATCTTTTTTAGCAGGGCAGATTCATTTCTCACTCCAGAGGGCAAACAATTGACCTAACATCCCACAGTAAAGGGGGTACCAGAACCCAAGTAGGTACCAGGACCCAGATAAACAGATGGACCTCCAGTGACCATCTATAACTGAAAGGACATTGTGATTCTCTGCAAATTGCATTCCACAGTCCATTGGAAATATTCCCTTTCACTGTAGCAGAAGGAAAAAACACTTATTCACCACGGGTTTAAGGTGGAAGAAAGATGCATTGGTCCTGGAGCTCAGGGCAGAGAGACGGCTTCACAAACTCTTCCAACAAATGCCAACACCTGTAACAGAAAAACATAAAACATTAGGGGTGAATCAGGCACCCTGCGGCTTCTCCCCAAGGGAGTTATCCAAAACCAATTGTCAGGTACAATGTTTAAGCTCAAAGCACCAATGTCCTCCTTGTCTGGGCCCACCATGTTCCTACATTTACTTCCCTAAATAGAAGAACCTTCAATTCACCAGCTGAACTGGTCCCCACTAGAATCATGAATTGTGAAAGAAGCTTTAGAGATCATCAGTAACAGGGATCACAAAATTGAAAGTCCAGCAGGTCGCACCTAGCCTATAGAGGTATTACACTGATATGTAGGACATATTTAGAAAGTTTAAATCAAAACTGATTGAAATCAGAGACATTAAAAACCCAGACTTCTGACTCTTAAAAAATATCAGACCTGTCAACATGACCAACAACTTCATGTCTGAAAATGATCAGTTGATGCTAAGGAGCAGCTGTCCATCACAGGCTGGCTTGGCTACTCCAATATGCCAGAGTCCCCACCACTTCCTATTGTCCAACACAATCTGTGGTTATCATTGTCCTGGCATTATTGTTTTTCTTGTGATACAGAAATATTCCAGTCTACCTATGAGTCCAAGGAAAGTAGGAGAACAAAAAAAAGTGGGCAAAATTTCAAGAGAAAAATAAGATAGAGCACATATGGCAACTTAAGCTAGTGACCACAGTCCTGTAGACATTTGTAATCCCTGAATAAATACAACACTTCCATTTTATACAAGTTAGATATAAGCAGGAAACTGACTTGCCTACTCCTACAGAGGTAAAGTTAATTCCAGATTTTAGGTCTCTTGACTGTCAATCCAGGACTCTTCACTACAGCCCACTGAAGAACGGTCTCTTCTTATACAATAACTACAAACACACACTTGCATCTACACACAACTTTGAGAAGTACTAAATTCAAGGAAAAAGTTGAAATATCCAACCCACTCTGCACTAAAATGCCAAACATACCTTCATTTGTCAACAAATGTAAGTAAATTGTACCAGGTTCCCTGAGCGTTCATTTCCTAATGTGACATTTTCAATAATTTTGCTACTGTTAGTACAAAAAAATGCTCACAAATACTACACAGCGACCACTTCAAAAGTGCTCAGTTAATGTCCCAAACTGTCTGAAATACTCTTTATACTATTAAAATTTCACTTATTATGCATCTTGAATACAAGACTACAAGTAAGCTTATGTACAAGGGAGCAGCACCGTAATAAATGAATAGTGTTCACTGTAAGAACTCAGCGGGAGTTATTTACATCATCCCCTCAAAGAATGTATTGATTCGTTCATTCAACAGACATTTACTGAACCCTATTACAAGCCAGGTAGAGTGCAAAGTGATGGAGACAAAAAGATAAATAGTCCTTACCCTTAAGTTGTCCTGCCTAGGTAAAAGACAGATGCAGACACTCAAAAAGAATTCAAAAACAAAGTTCTGGGCCTCCCTGGTGGCACAGGGGTTGAAGACACAGCACTATCAAGCTATCTATCGCCAGCCACTGCAGCACAAGTTCAATTCCCAGCCAGGGAGTTGACCCACATGGTGCAGCAGACCTCTGTCTCCCCGCTGCTCCCCTCAGCAGTGTATTTCAGTAGATCTGCCTGTTCTGCTCCCCACTCTGTCTCTGGTGAATCCTCTCACACCCACACCCACCTCTGGCCTACACTCCAGTTCTTGTATGCATAAATAAATAAATCTTTAAACAAAACACACACAAAAAAACCCCACAGAGGTCTAGGCAGGCATAGGTGTTGTGGGAGTAGTGAGCAGGAGCACCTAGTGCAACTAGAACGAGCAGACACTCCCCAGCACAGAGAGGGGTCCGAGGAAGCCATAAAGCAGGGAGTAGAGCAGGCACCAGGGAGAACTGAAGGAAAGGTGGGAATTACAGGCTGCAGAGCAACGTGGGCAGAAGCAGTGAGAACAGCTGCTCCAGTTCGGTGTTATCAGCTCGTGTATTCCTCATGGGTCTTAAAAAACCCCACCTCATGCCGCGTGACCCAGCTCCCGCTGAGGTCTGATGCATGGCCCTACAAGTACACTCGACGTTTATCTTGCCAAGCGTCTGTATCAAGAATGCTAGCAACGCAGTCCTGCTCCCTGGCAATGCCTACTTATGACTTAGGGCAAACAATGCTGCCCAGTGTTTGCAGAACCCAAGAAACATGGTGCTAGAGCTTTCTGAGAAGACGGTCAAGAGATTTTTCCCTGTGCAAGACCCAAGAAGGTTCTGGCTCCACCTTGGGACCTGGATGTGCATGACTGGAATCTTCTAGGCATTGAAGCCTCAAGCAAGAAATTTCGTGATAAAATGTCCCAGGATATCTGATATCTGCCCATCAAAATCACCAGGTGGAGTTCTTTTCTCCATGGTAAAGAAAGGGAAGACCATCAGCTCTGATCTAGGCTGAGGCAAAGTCAGGGGTGGGGAGCAAAGGGGAGTAACATCCCCAAAAGATAAGTCTTTTGGAAGAGGCATAAAAAGAAGTGAAGACCAGATATGTGCTCACGGTTAGGGTTCAAGGTTCAAAGTCAGTCTAAGGAAACAAGGAGGCTGAAGTAACCTGAAGAGTGCAAAGAACTTCTTTGGAGCTGGAACCGCTGGGCAGGTCCCCAAATCTAGATGAAAATTAGAATCACTTGGAAAACTTAAAAAAATAAAAAAGGTCCTGGGCTCCAGATCCATTAAATAAAATCTCTGATTTGGAGACCTGGGAATTGTTCAAATGATTCTGATGCCCAGACTTGGATCCCCTTTTGCAAAATGGTACATTTCTCCCTGAGGCTTCACTAGCTCCAGAACAAATCTCCTTAAGGTCTTAACATCCTTCAGCAAGCAGGATGCCAGGATCCAAGATTTGGGGAGTCGCACATTCTTAGTATGTTTACCCACTCTCTACATCACATTACGACAAATATCACTTAACTCCTTTTGTTTTAAATAAATAAAATGCCAGCAGCCAGGCCACCGGGTAAGTGAAGGAGGCCCCCCTCTGTGCTCCACTCTACTCCATGCTATGACCCAACACCAGAGCCTCCAGACAAGCCACTGGAGCTGTACGGCCTCGGGAGCACATCTGAGCCCTTGCAAGCCTGCAGACTCACCTGGCAGAACACAGGGCTCAGGAGCACCCAGTGGTGGCCTTCGAGGAACAGCCCCAGAGCAGACGGCACTTTGATCAGGTCCTTACTGTCCATCAAAGAGCAGGACACAACAGATCAATGCAATGCCTAGAAACCTGTCAAGCCAGCTGAGCACTTCTCTTCCCAGATTTCCACTTTGTGGTCAAGTAATGGCCCAAGCAATCACCAGCCAAGAATGGCAAAGTAAATGCTGTGCACCACAAAGATGACAGATCTGATTACGCTGGTTCCCTGAATGGACCAGCCTAGAGAAATCTCTTCCCTGACATCATCAGATGCTGCCAGGTGACTTTCACACAGTCCGGTAACAGAGTAACCCACAGTAACCAACGTCAGCCATCCTGACTGTGAGGCCTGGCATCAATTCATCAGTATCCTCCCCTAGAACATGGAGACTCCCATGCATCCCCTTCAACCCAGAGGTCCTCCATGCGAGCCAAGTGCAAATTTGGAAGAGCACGAGAAGGGCAGGAAGTCTAGGAAAAGTTCAAGATACTAATTTGTCCCTTTTGTTGACCCTCAAACTTTAGGAAATCCATTATTTCCTGCAGTATCATTATATTCTTACCTAACACAAGACCTTGCTGTTACCCAACACACCAAAAGAAAGTACAGGCTTGCCCGAGGCCCTAACACCTTTTCACTATTGCCTCCTTCATTTAGATCCTCCTCTCTACCCAATCCAAAGAATAGAGAATATGGAATGCTATGAATATTACCTCCATTCCCACCACACATCAATCCAACCAGCTGAACAAATGAGTGTGTCTCGTGTTACACGTTCCCATAGTGCCACGTGTCTCCTCCTTCACAGCACGAATCGCTGACAATTTTACAACGCTTTCCCCCTCACCAATATGTGGGCAAGTGCCCATGTCATCATTTTTGCTTTACCTTTTACCTGTTTTTCAAGTTTTAAGGAGTCTTTTGTTTGACTGGTCACTGTATCCTAATACAGTGCTTTCAAATCCTCTAGGCTCCCTCAAAATATACTCTATATTTGAGTTAAAAGATGATCAACCATTCACCAACTACTCAGTCTTGCTACTAGGTGCTGAAATTTAGGGTACCACTAATTAGTCCACTAATCTAAAGGACTAGGAAAGCACCTGTTGAGAAGGTTAGTACTGGTGATACATTAATCCAAATAGAATCCCAAGGCCAAGATCATATGCCTAGGCCAGAGCCAGCATGGAAAAGTAGTTTACGAGGTGATGAGGAGTGAAGAGGAGACCTAGAGGTACAATCTGAGGTGCCTAGTGGAATCTAACTAGGGTAAGCCCCTCAGGGTGATGCTCCAATCAGCTGCTGTCTGCCTTAGAGCACCAGTGATGGTCAGGCCTGGCTTCTGTCTCATAGGAATCCATCATAACTCTAGTAATGAGGCATGGCATGCCACTGCTTCAAATTTTGGGGTCTGATCAGAACCCTTGGGTTCCTGTAAAGTTCTGAGTCCCTGGCTAAGGCATGGAATTCTGAGTTCCCTATTCCCTGCCCCGACCACTGCACTTTACATGTGCCCTCACTCCACCTGATTATGTAACCTCGATGAGTCCCACCCATGCCACTCACCTAGCTCATGGCTCTGTTCCAGAGCCTGGCACACAGAGGTTGGCACACAGGAATGTCCATTGCAGGTAACTTGACCTCACCTATCTTCTCTCTGGTCTCTCAGACTTAGCCCTCCTTGTTTTAAGTCCAAGACCCAACTTGTTTCCTGAGTTGATGGGGAATGCCTTCCCCTCCTTCCACAAATTCCAACTACTCCATTAGCAAATCCAGACAGTCCAGGGAAGAAAATCCCCAGTTGGCCTTGAGGCTGGCCAACTAAAGCAGAAAACAAATCAGAACAATTATCTTTCTATTTCCTTTTCGTGCAATGCTTTTTAAAAATGTCACACTGCATTTATTATTTTATTCAAGATGACTTCCTAATATGTGCAAAATGAATTCTTTTTTTTGACATGAAAAAGAATTTCCCTCTCTCCCAGAACAAATCCATCCTGAGGCTGTGAACACCACCAAAGCGTCCACGAAGTTCAGAGCAGAGGTGGTGCCACTTCCCAAGCACCACGCACCTCTGGTCGCATTGCCAGTTGTCTTCGCCACACCACTGGCAGAGGAAGGTGGATCTCTGAGAGCTTTTTAAAGCTCTCCCACCTACTCTGCAGATTCAGTAGGAGGGAGAATGAGTGTTTCCAAGTTCTCTGAATGACACAAAGCTTATAAAGTAGAATAAAATTAGTTGAAAAACAGCAAAATAATTTTTAGCTCCCCTTTAACAAAACTGCGCAACTACTTAAATGATTCACAGTGACATCATAGTTCTTCTTCCATGGGGTAAGCATTTCTTCCTCCCAAAGCTGGTGATTCCCTCCCTCCCACTCTACTTCTAAGATAAGATACATCCACAAGACACTTCTGGTCCCCACCACCACCCCAATCCAAGAAAATACTGACAGAACTCAGAGTCCTCCCAACATCCAGCCAGAGGCTGCTCCTCGCTGGGGTTATGCAGTCCCTATTCTCTCTGCCTGCCTGTCCCCTGCAGTGGCTGGGGCGTTCTTACCACTGAGAGCTCAGGCCAACTCTTACCTCTTGCCTGAGGCCAGCCACAACTACCCAGCGGAACTCCCACCAGCACAAGCACTCTCTTGGTAAAGCATTTTGCAATGTGTAATTATTTCATTTATCTGCGCTCCCGGGGAGAGGAGTCTTGTCTGATCGGGGCATCGCTGTAACCCAGCACAAGAGCTCCTGAAACAAAGCAAGTGCTCAGTAAACTGCTTCTGAGTGTCTGAAGGAGGAACTGGAGACAGGTGGTAGAAACAGGGCTGAGGGTGCTTCAAAGATGCCCAATGACTTCCTCGGGCAAGGCATCTGGAATGGTCTCCTGATTTCTCTTGAATTGACTGCTCTCAATCTTGTCACTCCTTCGATACTGGTTTTACCACTATGTACCCCACCCCCACTGCACAAATTCTCCTGGAAACTCAAGTCACACGTTTGGCTTCTCTATTCTACTTCCATTCAGTCAGCCTCAGTCTGAAAAACTGAGATATCCGCAGGGGGCTATGACCTCAAGCCCCTCACAGACTTGACCCAAGCCAACTCTCAGCTGTATCTCCAATACTCCAGCATCCCACTTCACCCCACAGCACCACAATCAGCTCAGCTGCATGGACCTACCCTCCCGAAGTCTCACATTTTGTTAGGCTCATCTGCCACTGCCTGTGTGCCTGTCACCGCCTTCTCACGCCTCATGGCGGCTCAGGCTGGCCTGGTGTCCTTCCCATCTGCCCCACGATCATATTTACCTCAATTCTAGATCAGACTTCATCTTTCTGTTTCCCCCAGCTAAGTGTCCCTTAGTAGGACCCAGTCTAACTCCCCCCTGGGACCCTAAGCCTGGCACACAGCAGGGGCTCAGTGAAAGGACCCTAAACAGAATATCCTTGTTTTCTATTTTACAACTCCCATGTCCTCGGTGACTCAGTGAAGGATTTTAACAACCAGGGGGCTTTAACAGAAAGTATTCTGCTTATAAGCATAGGTATTACAGCCAACTGTAGAGAGAGAGTGGTCCTGGGGTGGCACTTGGACCGAGCAGGCCCAGAAATGGGAAGAAGTACAGGGTGGCTAGTCTTGTCACCATCATCAAAGTGAAGATGTGAATGGTGAGAGGCAAAAAGCAACTACAAAAGAGAATTGGTTCTGGGTTCAAGTGCAGACTTGGCGATCCACCGGCAGAGCACAAGGCGTATTCGCTATCTGGTCCCAAATCTCTTCCTCTGTAAAGGGCAAGGGCTCGCCAAACACCAATGGTCACATAGTGCACGATTCCACTTACATGATCTGTCCAGAACAGACAAGTCCCCAGAGAGACAGGAAACGGACTCACGGTTGCCAGGTACTGAGGGGAGGCAGGGAAGGAGGCGTGAATGCTAATGAGGATGGGTTTCTTTTGGGGTGCTGAAAATGTTCTGGATTAGATAATGATGATAGTTACACAACACTGAATATAGTGAAAAACATGAACTTGTCTATGTTAAAATGGTGGAATTATTTGAATTATAAAAAATATGAATGAGATTAGTAGGCTAGAATGGAGTTTGAAAAACTGGCCTCAAGAGGCCTCAATAGGCCACACCAGGCCTACAGGATACTCTTTAGATCTAAGCAGCTTTCAGGAAATTTCACAAAATTTAAAAGCCAAAGATTTTCTTGATTGTGGTAGTTACACAAATTGCACTTGATAAAACTGCACAGAACGTGTATACACACAAACACACACACACACACACACACACACACGTCTATAAACTGGGAAAATCTGAAAGAGGCCCGTGGACCACAGCCATTACAGTTATCACGCGAGATGTCACCAGCGGGGCAGGGACAGGCAGACTCCTGTGACATTTATTTTTTCCAGCTTCCTGAGAGTCTACAATAATTTCTAAATTAAAAAATGTTTAGAAGCTAAGAATTTCACCTTCTAAGTATTCTGCATTTGTGGTTTTTCCTTAAAAACAGCAGGATCTGGTAACACTGGGGTTCAGGGACAGCAGTGGGAAGGAGCAGGTGGTGGTCGTCCCTCTCATGTGGGCTCTCAGATTCTCTGCCCAACACCGAGGCCGCCGTCAGTGGCCACTGATCAGTGCTTGCCCTGTTTTTCCTCTTAATAAAGAGAAATATTTCTCTATCAACGACAGGAAGATGAAAGACCCAGAGGGTCTTATATTTCCAGAAAGGGAGACCGCAACATTTTTGTGATAGTGAAGGACATTCCTAGGAGTTTGATTTGCTTTCTCTCACCCTCATCCTGCAAGAGGGTGGTCCTCAGGAAGGGGGAGTGTCCCAGGGCCCCATCCCCACCTCAGGCCAGAAAGAGCCAAGACACCTAGGACTACTAAATTCAGAGTGCCATTATCACTGAAAAAAAGGTTACTGAGGACTGAGGGAGGAGTGAAGGAGAGGTTTTGGGACTTCAAAAACAAACCTGGGGGGTGTGGATTGGTGAGAGTCCAGCTCAGTGAAACTGGTAGGACGTTTTTTACCAATTTATTTTTTTTTTCCTTTTTGTAAATAAATCTTTTTATTAATTTTTTTGTGTGTGCTTGCATTTAAGTGTTTAAGTCTCTTTTAAGTGCACGGGTGAAAACCCAGACAGGCACCCCACAGGGTTACCCTGTAACAATCACACATTACTTACCTGATATCTGAGGCATTTGAGGTTTGGACCCCTAGACTGTAGCTCTTTTGGATCCAATTTCTTACTCAAGTCAGCAAATAAATTTTAAAACCAAACCACTGGCAAAGAACACAACTTAAATACACAGTATCCTATTCTCCCCTAAATGTTTTGGTCTCACCTTTCCTGAGAACACAGGATCATGCTCTCAGCCGCCAAAAGGGAAGGTTCCACCCCTTATGCAATATCACACCCAGATAAATAAGCAGATTTCTTTTCTCATTGAAACTGCAGCTCTATTTACTAGGGGCGGGGAGAAGGCCCTCAGGGTATGCGTTCTCCCACATTCCCAGCACACTACCACCCTCCACCCCCAAGTACGTGCTTAGAATGCAAGTGTCCCTGAAAGGGGGCGGGGCCCAGCCACAATCCAGGTGCACTGCCTGGTGACTTCCGGCACAGGTGACTTCCACTGCAGTTGGTTCACTCCGGCTACACAGAAGCACCAACCACCGGGGATCCAGGCTCCTGATGGAGGAATTTTATATGGTCGTCCTCAGGTGATGCTCATGCAGACTGCCCAGCACCATTTCACACTGTGGTGACTGAAACCAGTGATTTAGAAAATTGTGCCCCATGCTGCGAGGGTCAGCCAGGCAGGCCACACCTCTCCAGCCAAGAGACAGCAGAACTGCCTTGTCCTTCAGGGGCCAGTAGCCACTTGTGGCCATCAAGCCTTTACAATGTGCATGGTGTGTCTTAAGAGCTACAGTAATGGTAACGCACACGATGCATTTTGATGTCTTGGTGCGTGTGGGGGGAGATGGGGGGGCGGAGGGAGGATGTAAAAATCCCATTGATATTTTTATATTGACTTCATGTTGAAATAATATTTTGGCTATATTGGTAAATGCATCGTTAAAATTAATTTCACTTATTTCTTTTTACCTTTTTAATGTGGGTTATTAGGAAATTTTAAATTACACATGTGGCTCACATCTTATTTCTATTTCACAGAAACGTTTGTCATTCCAGCTTGGGGATTCTACTCATAATGGAGAAAATGAGGGTTTTGGTCAAGCCTGGCAAAACCACCTGCATGATCCCGGGCCAGTAACTATCTCTGGTGCAGGTGCCCGCCCCCCCTTGCACAGATGCAGACTTGCACAGATGCAGACACCAGCTCACTGTGCTGTAAGTGCAGACAAATATCCCACTGGAAGCACCAGGCACCGCATCTGTGCACAGCTGGTACTCTCTACCTGCGCTCTTTCCGCCCTTCTTCCTGCCACAAAATTTGAACCCAGAATCCTATATCAAATATTCTAGCCATACGCCCAGTCTGTACAGTGCCTGCAGACAGCACACCGGCTCTCCATCCACAAAGGAATCACCAGAGGAGCCCCAGCCCCCTAAAGATTCTGCCTGTTGACTTGGTGTGGGTCTGGTGTGGGCATTACTGAGCTCTGGGGCATCCTGAGGTGTTGGTCAAGGTGTGCTCTGAGAAACACTGTTAGCTGAGGAATTGTGACCGACGCCATCAGGGCTGCAGGGGGCTTCCCCACTACAGTTGGACAGACCAGACTGAAAGAGGCAGGCGCAGCCCATGAAGAGACTAGGAACTGACGTCAACAGAGAGCTGCTGTCCTGAGATCTTTTAAACCCAGGTAGGAAAGTCTGACCTAGACATTGTTTCAAACACCAGAAGGCAGCTGACACTTCCTGCCTTCATACAGGCACCTCAGGAGGATCAAAAAATGGACAATTTCAAGGCACCCAATTGCTCGGCAATGAGCTAAGAAGACTGCACAACTGAGCACTCCCACCAGCAATGCATGAAAGGGACTAGGGCAGCGCCCCCTTCTGCCCTTGCCTCATACCCAAAAGCACCAACTTATGCCCAGAGTTTCTGGATGCTAGGCCTGCCTCAGATGCTTCTGTCTAAATGTTTCTCCCATTCTCCTCGGAGCTAAGAGAAAGGGGTCAGGATTTCCATGCACAGAACTGCAAGTTCTGGCAGTGTGTTTATTCTGGGGCTTTCAGGCACTAGAAGTCATCTCACTGACAGTGAAGGCAGGGCACACAGATCAATTCACCAGGTAGCATGCTGGCAGAAAGCACTCTCTTTATCTAAACCAGTCACTGCTCTTTCTCTTGGTTTCAAAACCCTCTCTATGCTAAGCCATCTCATCTCCAACCAGTACAAAAGAAGAATTTCTTGGGAAAACAAAAACTTCAATATCCTTACCAAAAAAACATTTTTGTCAGTAAAACATAGCAAAAATTTCAAACTTTTCCTTCTTCATAGGGAAAATTTCCTCTCTTTGGAAAAAAAAGAAACAATGAAAAGGAATTGATACATTTTTCCACTAAGTCTGAATTACCTTGAATGTTTTCCCTTTAGCCTCCATTCCTTCTCTCTCATAAATACTGGGACTTTTCTGATACAAATACAGTTCTTTACACAAGCATGCATACGCGAGTGCGCGCACGTGCGCGTGCGCGCGCACACACACACACACACACACACACACACACACACACACACAAAATCTCTCTGGCTACTCCCATCTCCCGCTCCTCCAACTTAGCCTCTACTCATTGTCCTGACTACCTATAAAAAATGACCAGGAACTGAGTTAACCAAGAGAAAGTTCTTGGAAAGTGGGGTAAATGGGGAAAGTGACTAACAGATAGACTTCTCTTTAGAAAGAAGAGAAAGCACTCACAGTAGCACGTGACAAAGGGTGGCAGCAAGAGTGCTACATAACGCCCAGTGGTGCTAAATAAACGTCCTTGCTCATATAAGCCAGCCCAGCATCAGGAAAGAAGCTCCTTCTATCCGGGTTAGACCTCTGCTGGATAGAGAGCCCCAGCATGGCCATTAATAAACCTTAACACTTGGGCTTCCAAAAGCTTCCTATTACACATTGCCCGAATATATCCATCACGTCATTAATGGGCTATAGCAGGAGATGGAAGGGGTATTTCCCAGGTCTCTGACTACAGCAGAGACTCATCCTGGTGATCGGCACATGTGGACCTGTGGGGAGACCACATGAGGATTTCTGAGATGGCTTTGCTTAAGTAAAGGGCTTTGTTCCTTTATTCATCATACCCTGAGGCAGTGTGGGAGGCAGTAAGGAAGAAGAGAGAGAAACTGATGATGAAAATGACCCAGGCTCTACTTTCAAGAAAGCATGAAGAGTGGATAAAAGCCATATAAGGTAAAAAAAAAAAAAAAAGAAAGAAAAAAAATCTGATGAAGAATTAATTCTATGTTATTATGTAGGGAGTTAAGAGGGGAGATAAGGGACAACCTCGTGACCTTTTAGAAAGAGTGTTAACCTAAGTTCTGGCTCTGCCATGGATTAGCTGTGTAGCCTTGAACAAGTTGCTGCACCTCTCTGAGCCTACTTTCAGCCCTGCTTAATCAAAGTGCTGGGTGGAGGTAATCAGAGTTCCTTTCTATCACTCCAGGATTCCGTGTTTTTAAGATATATGCTGCGGGGGCTGTGGACAAAGAGGTGGGAACAGAAAGGTAGGCAGGAGGCAGAACACAAACTATTCCAGACTCTTAGTTCTCATGATCACTGGCTGTCACTCTATGAAAATACGGTCAAGTAGCGTCAGTAGTCACAGGTCCATTTCTGGGCCCACTGATGTCCATAACAGAACACCGTGCACACAGCACTTGAAGCAGGCCATTTGCTTGTGGGCGGCACTGAAACATACTAAGGACAGTGCCCTGCTCCCACAGTGGTGAGGCTCTCCCCATCCAAGTGAAGCCAGGGTTCATTCTCCCTCGTTTGCTGATGAGCAAACAAGTCAGAGAGTCTGAATGACTCCCCAAGTGACACAGCTTGGAGGGGCAAAAGCAGGAGAGATGCCCAGATTGTCTGACTCACCTACCATTAAATGCCAATTAGATAACTGTGTGGGATCCCTGCAAGGCTTGGACACTTAAAAAACTCACATAGATGTACCTACTAATCTAGGAGGATGGGGGAGGATTCTGGAAATGGGAGCCGTGATCAACCTTTCCTTCCTCCATCACCCTGACAAGCAGGGTGGCCACCAGCTGTGGGGTTGGTATTCCCTGCTGTCCTATTACATGTACAGATTCCCATCAGTAAGCAGTGCAGGTCGGTAGTGGCTTGTGTCCTAGAACTGCAGTTCTCTGCCTCCTGGAGTCCATCTGAAATTAACTGCAGGCTCTACCACTTTCTAAAAGTGTATCCATGGGCGAGTCATCTCAGTGCCTTGGTTTCCTCATGTGTAGAACAGAGGTAACAATAGCACCTATACCTCAAAGGGTTTGAGGATTTAAATAGACAATACAGGTAAGGGGCTAATGCCTTGCCTACAACATAAAGGTTATTATGACAAAAATGTTTCGGGGGAAAGAGTCCAAAGCTTTCATCGGATTCACAAAGGAGTCCATGCTTATATAAAAATAAGACTCCCTGTTCCACATGCTATCCTTGGAATCAGGAGCTGATGTCCTGTGGGAAGGTAAGTACCTTCTTCAGCTTCTCCAGCTTTCCTGATGGAAGGAATTCACAGCTACCTCTACCACCTACTCCTGGAGGGCAGAAGGAAAAGAACCCTGATGAGCTACACTAGAGGCACTAAAGGTCGCTGCTGTGGCCTTGACCCCATAAGGCCTCAATCTAAAAGTGAGAAATTAGAAAGGAGAGAACCAAGTTCCAACTGAAGTTCTGGCACCCTAACTCCCTCCATCGTGGTCCATCAGGATAAAGGAGGAGGGGCTTTTAGTGCTGTGACCCAACACCTGAATAAGGTGTTTCCTACACCTCCTGCTGAGGAGCTTTGAAAAATCCAAACACAGGGGTGATGTGTGGGTATGCAAAGGCAATCTGATCCTGGTCTAACAGAGTAGATTTTGGGGAAAGGGACCAAAGAGAAAGGCCATGCAAGTGGAAGAGGGGGAAGCCATTTAAATCCTAGGTTTGCTGTTCTTTGGTCTCATGACCTTGGACAATTAACCCAAGCTCTCCGAGCCTCAGTTTCTCCACCAATAAAATAAGAGTATAATTAACAGTCCTTATTTCCAGGAAAGAAGCCCAGATTGTCTGACTCTCCACCTAATGTAAAATGCTAATTAGACAAACATGTGCGATCCCTACAGTGTTAGGACACCTAGAAACCCCACAGAGATGAGGTGGAATTATGAAGTTCCCATGAGATCATCTATGGAGACATTTAAAAGTATCTGGTGTACCATAAGTGCTTGCTCAATTAATAAGTGCTCGCCAACAATTATTACCATTATGAGGATTATGATGAGAACGAGACAAAGATTAGCAAAATCACGAAGTCTTACTCATTACTGGGTTGTGACTGTTTAGATGTTGTTGATCTAAAATCAAAACAGGGTCAAGGTAAGAAATACCAGTATTAGAAGGAATTTAGGGTTCTGGGCCCGAAATGCAGACAAGCTCTCACTGCAGAACCCTAACCTTGGCTCATCAGCTCAGAAAGTTGCATGTAGGAAGCAGTGAAGGTGGAGGACGGGGACAGGTGCCTTGCAGGAGGGCCAGTGTAAACACCCCATGTCCTCACTCTCAGCTGTAACAGCAGCAACTCCACAAAGGAGCCAGATCATTCCAATAGGTGGTTTGTCTTTGATCAACAAGGGAAGTACTGCTTAATAAACATAGTGTGATTTGGATGAAATTTTTCAAAGCAAAGGATACTTAAAAGAAAATGTTTAAAAATAAAAACATAAGAGGCATCTTTGATGGTGAAAAGACTGGGGACCAATTCCCCAGAGCCCTGCTCCTGCCAGCCCTCAATTCCAATCTGGCCTCTCTGCTGTGGAATCCACCTGGGTGCCTCTCTGGCAGGCTGGGAGTGGGTTCGAAAGCAACCATACTTTTGTTCAAATGATTTTTTCTAATGTAAAAATAACACATGCTCACCAGGAAAGTTGGAAAAACAAAGAAGTCTCAAAGGAAACAGTAATCACGATCTTTAATTAAGGTAGATGATTTTTATTTAAAGAATAGCACAGTTTCCCTAAGATGGCAACCATTTCTGAAGATTCAGTAGAAGCAGCAAATTTTAGAAATGGTAGAACAAAGGGAGATGGGTGTGCATGCACATACACACACACACACACACACACACATACACATGCACACATGTGCATGCGCAGGTCTTAGCTCTGAGCCTCTCACACCCACAACACAGGATGGTCACTGTGGCCACCCCCGAGTAAGTTTAAACTCAGAGGATCAAAAAGGAACTCCACCCACTAAAACAATGCTCTAAGTATAAAAAGGTCTAGCATTTCAAACAAGCATTCTTAAAAACACATTTTTTAAAACCCAAAACCTGTGATGTGTTCCTTGGCACAAATCTGGGCTGGTTCCTGGTGGGGTTCCAGGGTAGAATTTCAAAAGATACTGTAATTACTCCTCATGTCTCTGATATCATTCTATCAGACTCGAATAAATCAAAATCATAATGAAATAGAAAAACAAAACTGAACCTCTCTGGCACCATACACAGTGCTTAGAAAACATGTGTTTTCACCAGCTTCTTTTACAGTGCCCTTTGAAACCATTTTTTTGTCTTTACTTCTTTATGACTTTCTGACTTAAAACCATTTTTAATATTGCTTATGGCAGAAAAATAGGAAGAGTGATCTGGTGACAAGTTTCAACAAATGGTACCCAAGTGATTTTTTCCAAAGACAGTCAACATATTTTAGGGCAAAGATAATAGAGTCTGGAGCAGGTAGTGGAACAGGTAATAGCTGTGTTAGACTCATTTTCACCAAGACTCAAGTACACACTTAGAAGACATTTGTTCTTGGTATTTACAAAACTGGCCCTCCCCAGGCAAATCTAGACACAGCTGGGTGAGGACTGGGGGAAGGGCACAGGCAGCTACAAGGGAGTGATGTCTGGGAAGGCCAGGAAGCTTCACTGTACAATTAGGTCCTTGCCTAGGCCTGAGATCACAAGTGGGTCACCACCACTACAAAGCACCACCCAAAGCACCACCACCATGCTTCTGGCCACTATAATCATCCTTTCATCAAAATGAGTCAGGCCTTTCCTTCCATGAAATAGGAATTCCTCCTCCCCAATTACTAAAATGTATAAGTAATTTCATCTTCAATTTCAGAAGCTCATTTTTTACATTATCATAGGTTCTTGATTTATTCTCAGAAAAAGAATTTTTAAACTACACACACACACACACACACACACACACACACAGCGATAGGTGGAAAAGTAGCACACAGACAATAAAGGGTATCTAAGTTAAAACGGTTGGTGACCTAGACTATTCTCATATATAACTATTTGCCACTTTTGTGGAACAAAGGCTGAATATGGCATTTTCAACCTTGAGTAAAGCTCCAGGAAACTGTTTCCTAAAATAGCTTACTGCAATGTTCCCAACTAATGGAGTTCACAATGCTGAAAGTTTAAATCAGACTCATCCACAATCCTTCATCAGTAGAATGCCTGTCACTTCTTCCAAAATGCTTAATCATCTATTGCTTCATTTCATACACCTAAGCCAGAGCAACAGGAAGAGTAATTTGTTGACTACTTTCAACCAACTGCACCTTCAAGACTGCCCTCAGTTGTTTAGTGGGTGAAAATCCCAGACAAGGATGTCAGTTCAACAGGAGAGAGCTTTCCGGTGAGAAGAGACACCCATCCCTGAAAAGGGTGGCTCCCGAGCTTCTAGCTGCCTGAGGTTAATAAGCAGAGTTGTGCAAACCTTGAGGCTTCCAAAGTCCCTTACAGCTTTGAGGTACAGTCTCCAAGTCTTTTACAGTGTCATCAGAGTATGGCCCTGTTGCTTGCCTGCCTTCCTTGATCACTGACCTAAGTCCCAGAGAAGTCTTCTCTAGAACTCAGAAGGGCCATAAACAGAGGCAAAAAGCAGGAGGTAGGATGTGGGAGTTACTCAGGAGCCTGTAGGACAGGTAAGCCTTGAGGAATGACCTCTAGAGTTGGACAAAGATGACAGAGCTGTGTGTGGGGTGGGCACAAAGTGAATTGCCAAGACCTGGAGTATGGTCCACATGTCCTACCCTGAGAATGGATTGTAGAGGCTTTTCTGGAAGAGGTGGCACTTCAGGACTTACGACAAAACCCTCTGGGTCCCTGGGACACAGGCACCTCTACACTGCCCCACAAACCCTAGACATCTCCAAATACAAGCAGAAGCAGTCTCCATGAGAGTGTTCTGGAACTGAAAGCTCAAGGAAGCGGTCTTCTAGGATCCCAAAGTTAGCCAAGTCCAGCAAACAATGACCCATGTATTTCCTCTACACTTTACTTTTACAAAGAAAGCAAAGGATAGTGGTGACGGAGGGGTTAAGTCTCAGGGTTATCACTGCTGGCTATGTATGAAGTTTGATCCCAGGCCAGGGGACTAGCCAGAATCCCAGGCCAGGGAGCACAGCAGACCTCTCCTTTCTCGCCCACTGCTCCCCTTATCAGTGTATTTCAGTAAATTGCCTGTTCTGCTCCCCACTCTGACTTTGATGAATCCTCTCATCCCCAGCAACTCTGGCTTTACCCTAGCTCTTCTACGCATAAATAAATAAATCTTTAAAAAAAAAAAAAGGATAGTAAGTTGATTTTTGGTACAAAAACTACCTCCAGATGCCCTAATTCAATCTCAAGTCCAACAGGCCCCTGGTTGTGGTTGGCCTATGGATCTAGTATAGCACATGCCCAATTCAGACCTAAAACTAAGAATTTTGGACAGACTTTAAAAGTCATATTGGCAAGATCACAAAAGGCCACAGGATGTGCATGTGACTCACATAAAGAACCCTCGTCCATCTAGGATAAGGCAAGACACTCCTGACTTCCAGACAAAGATAAGACTTTTCTTCTTCCAACCACAAAAGTGGGGTGGGGGTGGGGGGAGAACCGGGTGCACAGGAAGAGGAGAGCTGAATCCCATTACACATGGGGAGAAGTCAACAGACAATGCCCCAAGGTAGCAAAACATGCAAGTTCCTGAAAAATGTGGAAGTAAATACCAAGAGAACAAACTAAGTTATAGAAAAATGGCCCTGGCGCAGGGGGAATGTAGAAGGGGGGGGGGGCAAGAGATTGTGGGCCTGCAGAATGACTAGATTCTTGAAGCCATTCACATATATAACTCTGAGAAAAACTACAAGTTTTAAAAACAAGAAGTGGGGGAAAGAGGCCAGGATGCCTCAGATGCATGTATTTCTTAATTTAAGGCATTCAAAAATACTTCAGGTCTATGATAATACTTAAATATAGTTTCCCTGTATTTTCCAACTGGAATATCATATTTTAATAATTTTTTTCTTGAATGCTGTTCATTATCTTTTTAAAAGTACAAAATAATATACATTCCTAAAAGGAGGCAGGAAAGGAAAAATTACGTTGCCATCCAGAGAGAAATTCTGGGTGATCTGGAAGTCCTTTGTTTTTTAATAATATACATACAGATATTAATAAAAATAGGGAAGGTTCGTTAAGTCCTTGGACTCATCCAATGACCATAAAATTTTTGCTTTGAGAGAAATGGAATAATTTTGCAAGTATTAAATCAGGCCTTTGCTTCTGTATAAGAACAGGTATGATAGGTTGTCATATTTTGACTACATGGTACATTTATAAAGGAAAAAAAAAACTTTTGGGGTTGTGGTGTTGTGATTCCTTTTCCCCAAAAAATTCCTAGACAAAAAAATTGCAGGGATGTGATGGAGGCCTTAGTGCAAATTGGTTTCACCTCAACTGTGCTTTCTTTACTCTCTTGGTGCACTGTTTCTTTCTTCCTCTGCATGTCTCTGCTTCTATCCTCTGCACACCTCTGTCGTTAATTTTCCTCCCCACCCCACGCCAAGCTCCTGTTTTATTCCTCTCTCACATCTATACCTTCTCCTTGCCATCCTTATCAGATGCAATTTGAAATTATATCCTTACTATATTTTGCATTTGCAGAATAAAATTTGATGCTCCTGGTCTTGAAGTTTAAAATTGGAATACAAGGCATTCCATTTATCCATACTCTAAAGCCCATCTTGCCTTTTTTCGGAACATCAAAAGCAGCCGCAGACTGGCCTAGGGCTTAAGTAGGAAACCCTCTAAAACAAGAGCCCCGAGCCCCGCGTGGAAAGCCAGTGTGGGCCAGGGGGTGATTTCCCAGAGGAGAGGCCGGGAAAGAGCACTGATGTCAAATCAAACTTACTCTGCTCCGGGGTCACACAGCCCAGCATCACACCATGTGAGGGAGTCAACAGATCTAAAAGGCAAAACTAAAACCATCAGGGCATCCAGTTTAAGGAACCACTCATTCCTCTAGCTCTCTAAGAAGGACCTATTTCTTTTTCTGGTCATCCAAAATACCAAGTCTTTCTTCCACAAGAGCTTCTTTTCAAATCAGGTTACCCCCATCCTACATATGAGATTTTTCTTAGTAACCCAGATTCTGGACACCTCATAAGAGCTTTCCGGGTCCTAATGACTCTGAAGTGTAAGCCCTCTCTTCCAGCCCTGAGAGGTTGCACTTCATATGGCTGCCTTCTAAAGCTCCAAGGGTCCGATAAAAAATACAGGCCAGAGCAGGCCCAGGCACATCCTAGTCGGCTACGTGAGACCTCCCACACAGGCCGCATATCCGATCTGGAAATGCCACCAGCAGGAAATCCACCTGCAACGTATCATCAGGCTCCTAATGGGAATCTCCCTGTCAGAGGCCTGAGGCCAGCATGCACGGTGCTGTATCTACTGCACATCCCTGAGTCCACGCCAAAAAAGGAACCTGCTCCTTCAGACGGGCTCATCCTCCAGCAACTTACACTTGTTCTTCGTGACTGCTGCCATGAAGAATCACAAAAAAGAAGAAAGGGGAGCACAGATGAGACAGTTCTGCTTTCCTCAAGGTAAAGAAACCCAGGCAACAGCTTTGTTCTGAGAAATAAAACAACAAAGTCCCATACAGTAAATTTTCTACAAGTGATGCAGGCCACAGGGAAGCATGGGATGCAGAGGGGTGAACGAAAGGGATGGACCAGTTCTCATCAAAGAACAGCAAGATGAGACAGGTTTTTTGTTGTTTTTTTGTTTGTTTGTTTTGTTTTGTTTTTTACAAGCTGGGGTACAGGCCAGAGGCGTGGGGCGGCGAGAGGGTTCACCAGAGACAGAGTGGGGAGCAGAACAGGCAGATCAGAAATACACTGCTGAGGGGAGCAGCGGGCGAGGCAGGAGAGGTCTGCCGCACCATGTGGGATTCTCCCCGGCCGGGCATCGAACTCGCGTCGCCGCTGCCGACAGCTCCACAGTGCAGCGCTTAACCGCTGCGCCACTGGGGAGGCCCAAGACAGGTTTTTATACAGTGGCAAATGTTCCCTTTGGACTTGCTTCAAACCTGTGTGTGGGCTGCTTCTCTGAAATAAACAAAATTCTCTTGTATAACAGAGGTTATGGAGTGACTAAGAGGGTGAGGATACTGATGGAAAAGAAATCACCCACAAATCACCTTTGACTGAGTAGGCTCAGTTCTTTTGCCTGCATGGCCTGCATTAGCTCAGCAAAGCCTGCCCAGGGGCGGGAGCTGTAAAGAGCCCACATCACCCCAGTGGAGGTGGGTCTGCTGTGGCTTATGTTCAGCGACCACCTGAAGTGGCACTGCTTTTAAAAGCGCTGAAACCCCCTAATCACCCAGCACGGAGCTGGAACGCCAGTCCTGGCTCCAGTCAGCTCCATACGCCGCCAAGGGAGGCACAGTGTCCTGGGCAGCAGTTGGCTGAACACGTGTGAGGGAGGTGCAGCTGCCGAGCTTTCATGTTTACCAGGAAGAAAGAGTGTTGATTTTGCAGATTTTTGATAATGTTTTCACAGCCAGTGTTATTCCCAACCCTTTTCAAAATGCAATCTGAACACCACCCCTTTCCCCATCAGCCTCCTTCACCTCAAGTGTTTCCATGCCCCTCAGCCCGGGAAAGCCACGCCTCCAGCTGGTCCCGCGGGTGGTGCAGTGGCAGCGTGGGGCGGGAGGAAGAGCACTAAATTCAGATGGGGGATACTTGCACTTGGGACCCTGGGTGGCAAATAGATTTGGTATCTCTGGGGATAGCTGGGATCATCTGGGGAGGCCTTTCCAGCTCTAACTGTCTTTGGGTCCAGGGTTGTACCATACTGATTCCATGTTCTTACTCTAAATTCAGTTACCCAAATGCATTAAGCCATGAAATGTAAAAGGAAGTTACTTTAGACTAAGGGCAAAGAACGGGCAAAGCAACCAGCAGCCTTGCTGGAGGCATCTGGCATGCCAGCCCAGGAAAGAGCCAGGCTAGAAAGAGCCATTTACAAAATGCTGAGAGCTTGCCCAGGCCCTTTTGAAAACTGGGTTCTTGGGTTGTTTCCTGATTTTTTCCACAATCTTGAATATTGACTATTATGCAGAAAGAAGAAAAAAACATTTAAGAGGACAAAATATATCCTTGGGAGACACAGGAAGAATGCCGTTTGAAGTAAGGACCTTTTCTCTCCATCTTTCTCATACACAGGCTCATACACACAACTCCACCGCCTTCTGAGTGATCCACTGCCATGACTGATGTCCAGCTAACTCTGTCGTAGTCAGCAGCCTCTGCCAACCACTGATATGCTGAAATAGTTGTCTGAGCAGCTCTCTTCCTGATGCTGGTCTATTTTTGGTTAAAATTTGGGGCTTTAGTCAGGGCCCACGGGCTCCCCCCTTGGAAGTTCTCTTTGACAACAGTCATCCACAGGGTGCCTGAACCACAAATGCCTGGCCATCTGTGAGACAGTGGATACCAAGTCAGTGCTCTAGACCATGATTTTGAAATCTGTGCAGGATTCAAGCAGTGCACAGCCTAGTCCAGAAACATCATGGCGAACCTACCTCTAACCCTGCCACTGGTCGGATATTTGTATACCCAGTATCGGACAGATATTATCACTTCCAGAACACTTCAGTATAACTTTTTTTTTAGGTTTGTTTTAATTTATTTATTTATGCACACCAGAACAGGGGTATAGGCCAGAAGTGCAGGGGGTGGTGGTGGTGAGGGGATTCACCAGAGAGAGAGTGGGGAGCAGAATAGGTGGATCAGTTGAAATACACTGCTGAGGGGAACAGTGGGCGAGACAAGAGAAGTCTGCTGTGCCATGTGGGTTAACTACCTGGCTGGGGATTGAACTCATGCTGCAGTGGCTGGTGATAGCTTCATAGTGCTGAGACTTTAACCCCTGAGCCACCAGGGAGATCCCCACTTCAATATAACTTTAGAGATAAAAGCCCACTCAAGAAAATGCATCAGAGTCATATAAAGCAAAAGGGAATTTTTTTAAATCCATCATTAGTCACAGGAAGTTGTGAAAATAGATTAAATGTGGGCTACAAAGGACACCCAGACATTGCTCTGGGCCTTGGGGCAGAACTAGAGCTTGTATAGATGGCATAATGATGGGAGGCACACCAGGTAAAAGACCTCTGTAGAGACCTGATGGAAACTCTCGAGGCTTTCTTCTTAGAGAAACCCATGGCAAGGCCTCCTGTTGGTTAACCAAGGAAGCAATCTTTAAGTCACACCCTTCTCACCCCTCCCAGGCCCTAATAACACGACTTTGTGTCTCTTGGGTAAGGAATAGAGAAACTAAGGTGGTGGACTCTAAGGACGGATGTCCCAGCAGGGGTGTTGGGCAGCTGGCTTGACAATGGTACCCACCTTATCAGCAGATTGAAAAGCAAGTCAGTTTGTCTTTAGTTCATTTCCAAATGTGGTTCTCAGTTCCCTGCATCAAAATCCCTGGGATCACTCCAGACTTTAGACTCCAAAATCTGTGAAGGTGTGGCCAAGCAATCTACGTTTATAACAAGTTCCAAAGTGTGAGGACTGCTGCTAGCCTGTTCCAGCCTGTCTTCTTCTGCAGTGGAGGTAATTATGGAAAGAGGTTGGGTGTCTCAATTAGGAAAGAAATTTAAGCAGAAACCGCACATGTGGTGGAGTGAGGGAATAGAGAGATTGAAGCAATTAAAGGGAAATCTTTTAAGGCGAGAGAATATGATGATGAGCCACCCTGCTCCACACAGAGAAGTTCCCTCCCCTGCAACCTCGGAAGATCAAAAGGAGGGGCCAAAGAATGCTTGGGTTTGGGTAAGCTGGAGCCAGTCTCAAGAATGAAGGATTCACCAGAGTGGTTGAGTGTGTCCAAGTGTGTCCCAAAACCCCTGCAAGAGGCACCTTCTGCTCCACACACCACAGTCCTGAGAAGTGGTAATTACCAGAGGTCACCCAAGTCCTAAGTGATCTAGGGAAACACTGAAGCTGCTCATACCCCACTCCGGAAACCACAGCACTGCCCTAGGGTCGCCCACGCCTTCTCAGCTGCATCTGAAGACAACATGGCTCCAACCTGACAGCTACAGTCACCCTCGCAAGGGGGAGGGTTTTCACCTGACACGAGGCCCAAGGTGATGCAGGGCAAATGGTCTCGGGATCTAAGTGGCATGTGCCAGTGGTTCTCAAAGTGTGGTCACCAGCCCAGCGGCAGGAGCAGCAGCATCACACAGGGACTCATCACATGGAGAATACAAATTCTCTGTCCCCTTCTAGAGCTAGTGAATCCAATTCTGGAGGAGGAGCCCAGTGATCTGCAGGTTAATGAGTCCTCCAAGGAATTCATATGCAGCAAAAATTTGAGAATCGAGCGTTATTTATTAGGAATAATATGAGCTATGATGATCAACCAACAAAAGTGGCACCATTTACACAGCCCTACAAGACACTCTCAAATACATTATCTTAAGGATACCTTCTAATCCTAAGGTCCCATAATTCACGACTCTCCTGACAATGCTGAGGAAGACAGAGCAGCATTACTGCCTCGTTTTATGGATAAGAAGACTGAGGTTCATAGAGATGAAGCGACTAAAGATAACCCCCACCTAGACCCAGCACTCATAGACAAGCCATAGGAGTCACTGAGACTTCAAACTCCATGTAATTAAAAGTTACCAGCCCATATCTATCTCTTTTCCCCCCCGGGACAGCTGGTGAGAGTGAAACTGTCATGTCATTCCTTGTATCTGGCCCATGGTTACCTCAAGTGACTATTCTAAGATCTTCTCATTTATTCTCATTTGAACTGGAAAAGTGATTTTAAAACCTCTGTGAGACAGATCCACTTAGTCTCAATGCTGACCTGACACAGACAACAATCCTCAACTGATGAATAGGCCGGGCGCCAAGAGTTCATTTCTAAGTTGGAGGGCTGGACCTCAAGCTGCATTTTTTTGATGGACATAACATGGAGATGTGGTTGGCTCTCCAGGTGAAGCCACAAAAATCCATCTGCAAGAGGGAGAGGAAGAGGGCACAGGTAGGTTTGGCAGTAGGCCAAGAGGTTCACATCCCAGTTTTCCCATCATGAAATGACAACAGACAAAGGTCTGAACCACTCAGCCTTCTGAGTCGCAGTGGTTTCACCTGGAAATCATAATACTCACCTCACACGGTCATTGAGTGACAATGTGTGTGTGGTGCCTGTCGTAGCATACATTTAACAAATGGTTGCAATTTATTTTAACCCCTAAAGTGGCAGCCATACCATATTTTTGCCCTGAAAACCATGCATTTAAAACAGCAGACATTTGGAGTTACGAAAGGATGGACAGCGAGAGGTTAGCTGCCTCCTAAAAGGCCAAGGGAAAGGCAGAAGGGTGATGGGTTCAGCAGCTCAGGTCACCTGGTCCCCTCCCCTTTGAGAGCCTTCAGCTCTCAGCCCAATGGTCACTTCTTTGGGAACTTCCTTGGCCTCCCAGACGGGGTCAGACCGCCGATGTATGCTCCAAAGGCCCCAAGCACTTCTTCACAACTTCGCTATTTTATCCGCATTTGCTTAATGTCTATCTTCCCACAACCCCGTGAGTTCTGTGAAGGGAAGGCTGTGGGCTGTTCTGCTGCTGTGTCTTTCCCTTGTACCTCGAACACAATAGGAGTTTTCCAGTTACTTGGAGACTGAATCAGACCCGGGCAGCAGGGCAAGGATCGGTGAGGGACCAGAAATCAGCACAGCTGGCGGTGCCTATGTACAGATAACTCCCAAGTTAGAGGTCTGGGACTTGGTTACCTAAGGAACCTACAACTTCTTTCTTGCCCCAGCTTAAAAAAAAAAAAAAAAAACCTCTGTTCTAGCACCAAGCCAAGAGGACTGATTATTAAACCCACAGGTTATTTAACCCACAGGCCTCTTCTTCCACTGGGTGCCAGTCCCTGAGTACCTCAGTCTGCTCACAGGACAAGTGCTGAATGAGTGGCAATGGTGCAAGAATCCAGGTAGGTTTTGAATTTGTTGTGGTTCTCCCTACTTCGATATCAGCTAAAGCGTGAAGACTCCAACCTCACCCCAGCTTGAACTCGAAGCAAGGCGTGAACAATGACCCTACAGGGTGATCCTCCAAACCCACTGAGGTTGGGCCTGGCTCCCATTCTACACATGAGGGAACTGACCCTAGGGCAGTTAGGAACACACACATGATCTCCTGGATAATAAGGAGAAGAGCCAGAATCAGAACCCAAATTAGTGAGACGCAAAGTGTATGCACTTCGACAGATTCAGCTACTTATTCCCATGCTAAGTAGAAGTTTCTCCAGGCTGTGAAGAACGTACAGCTCCCGGGGAGCCAATGCAAGGGTGCAAAACACGCTCCAGAAAGACAATTCTATTTCAGGTTCTTCCACTACAATGTGGCCTAGGGTAAGTCATTTCATCTCCCTGGGCTCCAGGAAGATGTCCTCAGCAGTAATGTAAAAGAATGAACTAGATGACTCTTAGGAGACAAGACCCAATGTGTTGAGTTATAAAAATGTCTGCCATCAAAAACCAACCATGAAATCACATCTGCCTGCCTGGCCCTCACCTAGCACCTGCCATGCTGTGTGCTGCCACTCTGCTCTCCCTCACCCAGAGTGGACATTAGTCAGACATTAAGCTTTCTGATAGAAGGGAAGGATTGACAGAGGCTGCTGACTTTTCTACAAGATTCCCTGACACTGGTTTGGAATGAACCAAGGAGAGCAACAAGGAAAAGGAGACTGTTTACCATACATTTAATTAAACCCAAACTTCCCTTCCTGTAGCAGGAAATTGAAAAAATGTCCTATTCTGTGAAAGCAGTACACCCCCAAGCTTCCCTGGGGCTCGTGTCCACAGCAGACGTCTACGCAACACAGCTCCCTCTGGGATGAGTTCAGTTACAGCCAAGTCCGGCTGCAGGTTCAGTCCTCAGAAGCCAAGGCCATCCATCCAAGCAACAGTCTTCCTAGCGTCAGCCCCTGCATTGCTGTACAGAGTGATCTGGAATTTACAGTCTCTTCCACAAAGCCTTACAAGGTCAAAAATGTTCAAGTTGTATAATTCCTAGGATGAAAAGGCAGAGACTAAATGGCCAATACAAACGACACTTCAGAAGCCAAAACACAATAGCCAAACATGGCATCAACAACGACACGGTGAGAACCCAGGAGTCTGCTGGCCAGGCTTCAGCAGCACTCAGGTCATGCTGCCACCGGCCCCCGTGGAAGTCACCAGCTCCTGCCAGTCCCCGCCAAGGGCGAACGGTCACCCCCGGCACCAAAATAGGAATCACAAAACAGTTGACATCCATTTTTGGAAGGGTTGCTGACCCCAGAGCCATCACACACTACAAAACCCATACTGACCATTACGTTTGTGGCAAGGCATGAGGAAATGGCCAGGGCATGCTGCAAAATGTTCATCAACATGAAGCCTTAAGTATAAGGAGAAGGGGTAGAGGAGTAGAGGAAGAACCCCTCCACTCCTTTAGCACAAGCCTAGATAAACTAAGTCTAGCAATGCACACAAAATAGTTCAGGGGCAGGGAAGAAGAGAAACAGAGAGAAGAGAGGACAGAAAAATAAGGAGAGGAGCATAGTGTTAAAGTGGAAGCCCAGTGGGAAGTGAGCCATGTCAGCTGGCCCCTCAGAGTCCTGGCCCTGCTCCCCCAGCCCTACTTACTAAGACTACCGAGGGAGCCAAACATGGAAGACCTAACAACACTAACAAACTAATTATACTAAGGCAGCACCCAACCTCCTGCAAAATAAGAAAAGCAAACTGACAAATGCCGAATGGACCCACCACTAGACTTTTTTTAATCAAGAGACACAGAGTTTGGAGGCATTTCTGGCATCTAAAATAAGCCTCTAAGTTCCACAATACATTTAGCCAAATCATTTCTAGATAAGCAATACAACATACCTTTATTTGTAATGCAAGTTCTATGTTGTTTAAAAATAAAGGAAGCAATATGCTTGTATACTGAAAGGGTATGAAAAAACTGCCTGGATTTTGCTGTAAATGCCGGGGAAGTTTAGGGGACTGCAAGACTGAGAATAGATCTAATCTACTAGATCTAGAGCTACAGGTCTACAAATTAGGGAATAGCGTGGTAGGCAGCCTGAGACAACACTTTCACTACAAAAAGATATTTAAAGTGGTTTTTAAATATGAACCTGAGTAATCTGAATACCTCCTACCCTACCATTCAGATAGTAAAGACGCAAACACGAGGATGGTTCCACTTCTAACCATGTCCCGAATTTGACACAATGACCACCGATGTTGTTACATCTGGTAATTCCTTCAGAGGAATTACCAAGAGGGTTAACAAACTCCTACTGTGTGCCAGATGTCAGAGTCAAGGCTCCCTGTTGGCCTGACCACTTGTCTTCTCGGTCCCCAAATGGCTATGACAGATTGAGTGGAGAAAGGGGCTGAAGGTCAAGAGTGTGCCTTCAGATACAGCTGATATTTAAAAGTAGGCAGAGGAGAATGGCACAGAGAACAAGTCTGGTTCTGCATGTGACAGAGGAATATGTCAGCCCTAACTTAGAGGTGACTTTTTCATCTTGAGAGGCCGATAAATGTACTAATTACTGCTCCCATCTTCCTTTCCCCTGTGGCTGCTGATCCCATCCTTCAGACCCTTCTGATTGAGGGTAGAACTCCCTCCCATTATTTCACCTTATTTCTGATCAGCATGTCAGAGTAATAGAAAATGAGAACTAGGGCTGTCCTGGAAAGCATGAAGCCCACCCACTGACTGCAAGATGTGAAGTTTCCCAGGCCCTCCTAAGGCTCAGAGCCCGGTCCCAAAGAAGTTATAGGTCAGAGACAGGATAAGGAAGCTTTCTCAGGGTCCCAAGACCCAACCCAGAGGAGTCTTCTTTCCCCCTGTTATTTATTTCACTTTCGTTTTTAGTTAATCAACACATTTTTTGAGGCCTTACTTAACATATGCATTTCCCAGTTTAACACGACTTTTATCTGCAGTTGTGCAGGGCACCTGACATTTCGTGAATGTCCTTACAGAAAGCCTGGTGAAAAAAAGATTTCTGAAGTGAAATATTGCCAAATGTTATTTTATGTTGTTGGAACACAACTCCCACCAGCACCTCACACCCCAACTCTTCATGTCAATATTCAGAAGCATGGGTGCAAAATGCTAATGATGAATGCAGGGCCAGAGTTTTTTCTGCAAGACTACATATAGGACACAGGAGCCAGTTTTCAAACCTGGAGTTAACAATGAAATAGTAATAATAACAGCTGTCACAATATACTGAGCACCTACTCATAAGTCAAGCATTATGCCAGATTGACGTACATTATCTGCTTCAATGCTTACTGCCACTCTGACATCATATTCATCATCCTAATTTAACATGGAGGGAAAGCTGAGCTCAAAGACCTGGCCTACAGTCACACAGCAAATAAGCAACAACACCAAAACCTGGATCCAGGACAGTCCAGCAACTCCTCTCTCCCAAGATGGTGGAATCAGACAGAACTCAGTGTCTGGGCCTCCCAGTTCTGGGTGAATGGGTACGGCAGGTGGAAGGGATGCTGGGGTGGATGCCCAGAAATATCACGGGGCACTGCAGGTAAGCATTTTCTCGATGCTTTCAATAGGCATTCACCATTCAAGTTATTATCCTAAGCTTTTACACTTGAACCTTGTGAAAGTAACATAACCAGTGTGTCAAAATGTTGCGATTTCAAAGCTAATACTAAACTACTCCCACGGCTGGGCCATCAGAGCAGTATTAGCTTCTCTGCTCCATCCTCAGCAGTCACGAGTGGAAATGGCAGGGGTGCGAGCCGTGGAAACTTCAGGGGTGCGAGCCCTGCAGGCTGGCTCACGGACTCTGACTTCCGACCTTGCAGCGAGCCTGAGTCACTAAGGACAGGGGCGCTCATATGTGGCATGAAGGAAAATGCTACTAAGCACTATACTTCCATTTGGACAGCCAGAGAAAATAATGCCACATTCATCAACATTCCTACCACGGTATTACCTTGGGACATTTCCCTGAAGTTATTTTTCCATATTCACTGAACACATGGCTGTAGGAGGCTGGGCTAGTTTCACCTCCTGTTCCTCCAGCTACTACCACTGCTTGATTACCAAGGCTCACCTGTTCGGTGGGACCTTTCCTCAGCATCCCTTTGCTCAGGCGAAGCTGACTCAGTGCTTCCACTAACCTCTGATCATGTTCCTCTGAAACTGGACTGACTCGCTTACACGTCAGAGCCCCCTACAAACACGGCCCTCCCGAAGCAGCATAATAATTGTAAGCTTTGATTGTTTTTCACATAGCTGGCAAAAGTGACACCACAACATCAATGGGGCTGTGTTAGGGTGGCTCAGACCACGACTTATTTGTTCAGCATTCCTTCTATTTTTTGATGTGGTTCCAAATTTTCTTTAGACAAACTATAATTTATTTCATGCATATTTAACTGATTATAAAAGTTTCTTATAGCTGTAATGGATCAATTTCAAAATCGCACAAAGGAAAACACGGTTTGAGGGCACAAGACACAGGCAAATGCCCCAACTTTAAATTAGGAAAAGTGGGCGATTCTGACATCTACAAATAAATAAGCCCTAATGACTACAAACCAATAATGGCCCCTGACAAAAACCACAGAATAAGTGATGCAGGGAAATTTAGAAAAGAATGTGAACACTGGGAAAAGACAATACAGGGGTACATGATGATCAAGTCTTACAGACACACAATCAATTGTTTCTTGTTGCAATTGCCAAGCAGGTAGACCAGGTGACATGCAAAAGCTATAATATATCGTGATTTCAGCAGAGCATCTAAAAACTCTCACACAAGTCACTTCTAGACAAGTTAGTGCGATTGAGTCAACCAGCCGGCCTGTCGTGTGACTGAGGCCAGCACAAAAACCATCCCGTGTATCACTCGCCTGCCCCCGGGCACCACTGTGCCTTCCACTCAGTGCTCTCACAGCACTTACGAAACCTGCCTCAGCTACTTGTCTGTCTGTCTATTAGATCAGGGGCCAGCACACACAGCCAACAGGCCAAATCCAGCCCATGCCCTGTTTTTGTAAGGTCCTACAGGAATACCCATTTACATATCATCTATGGCTATTTTGGCACTTATAGTGACAGAGTTGAGTGTTTACAACAGAAGTTGTAAGATGCACAAAGCAGAAAATATTTACTGATCTGGTCCTTCTGAGAAAAGGTCCTCCAGCCAGATGGTTGTCTCTTTTCAAGCAGGAAGCTTGTCTTAGTCCTCTGTGTGCCCTCGGCGCTCGCATGAGCCTGGCACATAATGGGCACACATTAAACATCTGGCGAGTGAATGTGCACACAGTACTCCTTAAAGGACTGATGACAAGCTAGAGAAAGGTCACAGACAGCGTGATACAGCATTTAACTCTTAACCACACCTGTCCAATGTCTTCTTAACAATGACGTGACTAAAGATAAACCCAGGAGGCAGGATCATCAAGCACAAAACTGGGGAAAAGAGATAATGTAGAGATGGGAAAGCCAGCACTCAGAAGGTCCCGACAGCCTAGCGTCTAGCCAGACCAAAGCCGCCGCGCAATCACAGGTTGGGGCAGTTTAAGCTTCCTCGAGTCCACAGGACCTGACCTGGCAACCGTTGGCATGAAACAGAGCTGGTGCTGTCACTGACCACACGGGTCCCCGAGCCCACAGTGCCAAGAGCACTGCAATCTTAAATGGCATCCAAAGTAGGACAATGTCTAATTCACAGAAAACGGTAATACTCCCACCTGTACCCCACAGTGGGCAAGTTGGGGACCCAGCTCAGGTCACATTTTTCTAAATGAGTTTTTTAAACTAATTACAGTCACCTGATTCAAAAACCATGCACTGGTTTATAATGAAAAGTCTTTCTTCTAGTCTCTTCTGCAGAGGTGATCAATGTTATCGATTTTACCCATGTCTTTTCTATCCTTCCAGAGGTACTGTATGCATACACAAGCAAACAAACATATTCTTCTCTCCCTCTTTTGCACAGTGGTGGCACACCAAGTATGCAGGTCCATACGCTACTTCTTTCACTTTAAAAATATATCCTAGGGCCTCCCTGGTGTTGCAACGGGTTAAGTCGCAGCACTATGAAGCTATCCAGAGCCACTGCAGCACGAGTTCAATTCCCCATCAGGGAGCTTTCCACATTGCACAGCAGACCTCTCCTGTCTCACCCGCTGCTCTCCTCAGCAGTGTATTTCAGTCAATCTGCCTGTTCTTCTCCCCGCTCTGTCTCTGGTGAATCCTCTCACCGCCCCCCAACACCTCTGGTCTACACCCAGCTTGTATTCATAAATAAATAGTTCTTTAAAAGAAAATAAAAATATATCCTACAGAGTCTCACGCCAGTACTTGACGATCAGGCCTCGTTGTTTTCTGTGGCTGTACAGGATTCAAATACATGGTGATTTTAGATTGGTGAGTACATCCAGCTTTTTGCTACTACAAACAATGTTGTTGTACATCCTCTCTTACCTTACCTATGAAGGTATAGCTGTAGAACAAATTCCAAGAGTGGATTTAGAAGGATAAAACGTGGGTACATTCATAATTGTGATGGATTTTATCAAATGAGACACAGCCTTTTAAAAAGCTAGAGACACAATCCAGCTCGCCAAAAGAGGGGGCTGGAAATTCCTTCCCAGAAGGAAGAGCTAGAAAGGATTACTGTGGAGACATGAGGGCTGGGAGGAAAGATGAGCACCATTAGCATCAAGTACCCATGGCGACCACCAATCAATCCAGTCCTTGTTCGCTTACCGCATGGACACATCATCTTACTTGACTGCTGACAACCAGCGGGATGGGCATTTTATCCTCATTACCCAGATAAGGAAACTAAGGCCAGAGTCCTTCTGCCAAAAGCCACAGAGCTGATAAAGGGCAGCGCTGGAACTCAACCAAACTAGGTACATCCACACTTTGTGCTCCTCACCCTCACAACTCCCAGTCCCTCCAGTCCTTGCTGCCGAAGCCACTGTGCACAAACCCTGCCCTCAGATTCTGATCTAACTTGTCAGGCACAGCAGAGTGGGTTAAAAAAAAACCCTCTCAGGTGATCAATGTGCCCTCAAGGCTCAGCACCACGGCTCTAGGCTACAGAAATCTGCCAACCAGGGCAGGCTTCAGAACCACCTGGAGCCCGGGGAACAGGCTTTCCAGTCCACCCCTAATTTTCTGAGTCATCAGGGCTAAGATGGTGCATTCTAGCAAGTTCCCAGGTGATGCTATTGCTGCTGGTCAGGAATGGTCTTGAGAACTAGAAGCAAGATTTACCACTACTCTTAGTAATACACAGCAATTAAGATTTTTATAAACTACATCACCCCAATGAACTCTTACTGCTTTGGACGGTCCAATGGGATAATGTCCTCTGTAAAATAAAATGAAAACAGATATTCAAGTGTCTTAGTCACATTCGTAGAGGTTACAAGAGATAAAAAAAAAAAAAAAACAACCTTCATTTCTGGTGGAGGTTTTTTTTTGTTTGTTTTGTTTTGTTTTTTGAGGGAGTGGGGAGGTGAATAAACTCTCTGGGTTACATTCAGGTCTTCTGTCATATAGTACAATGCCCCTTCCACTATACTTACACCAGACCTGTTCCTGGAGGCAAGAACCTTGTATGTTTTGTTTATACTTTTATTCATCTTGACCCTGAAACCTAGTCAGTGCTTAACACATATTCCTGAATGAATGAATGAATGAATGAATGAATGAATCATGGTATGTAAATATAGTTATAGGTGGATCCTTAGGAGAAAATTATAAAAGGTCGATGACAGCTCATATCAAAGAGTTCTAATAATCGGAGGCATTCAAAAATAAAAGGAACTTGCCTCAGTGAATACTGAGCTCCTTGTCCTTGGAGAGACACCAGCAAAAGCCAAAGAGCCAAGTGGCAGCCAAGTGACAGGAATGTCACAAAGCAACCAGACACTCCAAGGTGACCCCCATCTCTGCATACAGCTACTGCAAAACAGTTTTAATTCTTGTGTGTTCTGGTAGAGAGGAGGCACTCTATAAATCCTTCCTGGTTACTGATCAATTAGCCTAACAACAATTCTTCATGTAAATTTAGAATCATTACTTCACTCCTGTGCCTCAGTTTCCCTGAACACAAAATGAAGGGGTTTGTTGATGAACCTCTGGGGATTATCTAACAAAACTGCTAGCAAATAAACAACTAACAGAGTACTTAAGATGCACACAACGTCTGCTCTTCTCTCTGCCATCCTGCACTGCAACTAATCCTGCATCTAATTGGTATTTCCATGAAAATTAAACTTAAGGAAGAACCAAGGGCAAATTCAAAATCACACCGACCTATCCTTTGAATTCTATGCTTTTGCCAGTTTAGTTATTGGCCTTTTTTTTTTTTAAAGCCCATTCCCCCAACAGTCACATATTTAGTACCCACTGAGGACAGAGAATTGTGCAGGACCCTTGGATAATATGCCCAGCCTTGCCTTCTGGGCGCATACCCCTTAAGACAACCCCTTAAGACCGACTACCTTAAAACAACTTTGGATTTCTCCCACCTGCATCACGTAGAAGGGCTCATAAGAAATTACTACTGGAGAAATCCATGTGTGCAGAGGACTTTAACAGGGCAAACCACAACACCGAACAATACCACCAGAAGTGAACCAAGATCCAGAGCGAAGTTCTTCATCTTTAAGTTCCAGGATATTGGGTGCCAAGGTTTCAGTGTCTATGATGGGTCAGAACATAGCACGATGCCTGGTCCAGACCTCGTCTCAAAACCATTTCATTCACACCCGAATGACATGAGGTCAGGCCGATAGTGGTTCTTCGCCAGCAGCTTCTCAATCACCAGTACTGTAAGTCTTAATGGCTATAGGATTTCTGAGGGGGAAAGGGAAAGAAACTGGGGAGGACTCCCACACAACTATACAAAGCCCTTATTGACTGAACATTAAAAACTGTCCTCAGACATAATACCAAACAATGAGAACACACAGCTATTAAAACACTGTGAACCTCCCTTAATAGCCTCACGAAGACGACTAGAGAGCCAAGGTGGAGAGGCCACTTGTCAGAGAGCAGATGAAACCCTGGCTCCACGTCAGGCAATGCAAGTGACCTCGTCAGAATGCAGGCGGCCCAGGGAGGATGACTCAGGACAGGGAAGCCGGGCAAACACTCCAAAGCCAGTGATGACAAGCTGAGATGGCTGTTGCTGTAATGACCCAACTCATAAACAGATCCGACAGTCACGTTCGGGTGTGCGTTAACAAGGCTTTCCTTCCTTCAGGACAATCAAAACCAACCTGCATTCGGAACAGCTCACAAGCCCACACAGTTAAGATTCAGGAGCAGTTAGCCACAGGCACCATTGCAAGGATAAAACATCAAGGAAGTTAATGTCTCTTCCTCCATGTCCTGTGGACATATACATGGCTGAGGAGATTACGGATGAAAGGATTAGAGGTTGAAATTGTGTATCTAAGCTTTAAGAAGTCTAGGAGTCACTTGGAGAGTCTATTAAATGCAGAATCCCAGGCCCCCTCCCAGAAGTGTGACATAAAAATGAGGAGGTGCCACCTCACAAGAACACCATATATCAGGGAGCTCCCCATGCCATTCTAGGACACGGTCCCTAGACCACCTTTTGAGAAACTTGTTCTTCTAGCCTTTTTTTTTTTTTTTAAGTGAAAAAAATAAAGGCCAGGGAAGGGAAGTGTCTTGCCCAAGTCCAACTTCCTAAGTCCAGTGTGGCTCCAAAAGGAAGAAATCTGTAAGTAGAAATAGATTCTTCACAGTATAATCCAAAGTCGTGATCAACCTCTCAGCCAGCAGACAGTAAGCCAGCTTCTTAAACAGAGACTCTCCCCCAAAGAACCCACAAAGGGGTCTCCGGAGGGGAGGGACTGATGAGCAAATATCAGAAACTGAGCTATGCAGGGTCCCCATGTTTCCACAAGACTCTGTCTACACTCCAACCACACTGTCACCTGCACTGTCATTTCCTAGTCACCTTTGACTGTGAGCTGGCCAGGGACTATAAACATCACCGTGATCACATAGCAGGCTTTCTTGAACATTTTTATTGTAAGGCAGCTATTACTGCCTTCCGCCTAGAATTCCTTCCATGAGGCTGGTTCATCTGGCACATTTCCCTCCCAGCCTTCCAGCCCCAGCTCAGGTGTTACCTCCTGCAAGAAATCACTGTCCCTTGCCCTAGCAGACACCACCACATGTTCCCTCCTACCTCTCCCAGAGGTCCCTGTACATGCCAGTTAGCACTTATCACACAGCTTTGTAATTGTCCTGTTTACCTACCAGACACCTCCTCAAGGGCAATGATTTGGCCTTTGAAACCTCAGCACCAAGCTCAGCCTGCCATGCAGAAGTCACTTAACAAACATTTAGGTGTTCAGTAGGTGGAAGGGGTAGAGGAGGGAGGAAATCTCAAATACCTCGTTGAGACTCAAATCCCACAAAGATGCAGATGAGCTTCCCTGGAAAAAAAATTCCCTTAGCATTGTTCATGTTGGAAACTTAAATCTCTCCAGAGTCACCATGACAGGGAGGGGTGGAAGTACTAGGAAAGGATGTCTCCCCCCGCCCCCATATCACACATAGTGGTGGACCCTCAATGCACACCATCAGCTCCCTCCTCACAGCTTATCAGCTTATTCCTGCGCGTCCTGCAGCCCCTGGTCCTCCTGCAGCTGCCATGGTCAGTGGCTTCTGTGCTGAGCACAGAGCACCCACCCCACCCCTCTGTGCTGTCATCTCCCCAGGGCTCTGTGAACAGTAATATCCGACTTGCCGCCAAGTAACTTGCCAGGGGAGAGATGACAAATGTCCAAAGCTAACCCAGGGCTTTCCGCTAATGTGAGTTTTCCCTGAGATGAGGCAGAAGTCAGACACCTGCCCTCCCTACATGCTGGACACCTCAGTCTTCCCCAGGTAGAGCTGCACTGAGTTTCAAACTGTGAGGGGTGTGCGCACTGATGTTCCCTTGCCTTTGCAAAATCCTGTCCGGCTAACAAGACTTGCTCCACCCTTGACCTCTCCCTGCCAACCTGCTAGGCAGGACCCCATTTTCCTCATGTGGACAGTGCTCCAGAGGCCCGATGACTTGCCTGAGGTCACGCCACTCAAAGGCAGAAGTGGGAGAAAGTGAGGGGCTCAGGCTCTCCTAGAAGCTCTTCCCACTGCTGCCACACTAGTCACTCACCCATCATCTCCAAACCCAGGGCGTTTTCTCACACTGTGTCTCAGAGACTCTGGTTTTCGAATTCAACAACTCTTTAGGCACTTTTTTTTTTTTTTTTTTTTTTAGTTTTTCCCATTCGCATTTTAGCAAACCAGATTTCCTGTTTCTTTCTTGTGTTTATTATGCTCAGGATATTTTTTCCTAGCGCCCTGAAAATTATTCCCATAGGAAACATTCAGCTCCTCTGGAACTCTTTGGACACTAAAACCCCTTTCCCTTAGAACTTTCCTTCAGGGGCATAACAAGGCTGGCAGCTGCTGATAAGCCGCCCTGTGGACCAGGGCATTGGCTCTGACTTTGAGTCAGCAGGTCAGATGTCCTGGCTCCACCACCAACTGGCTGGACCACCCACCATGGTCAGCTTCACCTTCCTGAGACTCAGTTTCCCCATCCATAAAATACAGATAATAAACCTAAGAGGTTATTGCAGAATGTAAGATAATGTATGCACAGACCTCGGCACTGGGGCTGATGTGGGGAGCAGCTCCCAAAAGTCGAGTCGACGTTATCAATTCAACTGCTCTCAGGCACAGCTAGTGGGATGGTGGGGGAAGTACAGTATATGTATTTTTCCTCATAAATTCTTCCCAGAGAAAACACTCAGGAAGGCGACTGTCATGAATAATTGCAGTCATGGAGGAAAAATCAGAAATGAAGGGAGCTGCTTCGATACCCCAAGAAAGCAACAAAAAAAAGATGATTTCCATCCTAGGGGCTAAGGAGGCCTCTCTAACACCAAGTTCCCTCACTTCCCTCCCCACAACCTAGGGAGCATGTAATCTACATATCACCCAGGCTCAGGGACTCTCATTTCCTCATCTGCATGACAGAGATAGCCTTATCAACAGCTCCAGCAGTTAAGGATGTGAGGTAGTGTCTCTGTGTGGTCTAAGAACCACCTGTGCACAGGACCCTGGCAGCTGCTTCCCAAGCCCCTACTCCTGGTCCTTTCTTCCTAAAAGCGCCTCCATTTTGTCAGATATCTCCCCACACAGATGGTTCTAGAAATGTCACCTTCAGTGAACAGTTCCAACCAAGGTGGCATTGAGGGAGAGTGCTGGAGCGGCCTCTGGAAGCTCCCTGGCTCCCAAGAGCCAGAAACCCATCCTCTGCACCACTGCTGGGGGCACAATTTCACACACCATCCATGTGAATGTTGGGTGTTGGAGCTTCACAGTGCACCACGCCCGTGTGAGAGGCAAGAGCGTCCCCGTTGTTAGGCAATCTGGTTGGAGTTTGTTACTGGAAGCTGAAAATATCCAGACATAATCTGCACAACCAAGGAGTATGTTAAAAATACAGATTCATGGGTCTCCACCAGGAGTAACATGCATTTTTAAAAAGTACCCCAGGTGATTCTGATGCTCCTCAAAGTTGAAGAACTGCTGCTTTAATGGAATATAAAGACCCCAGTGTGCTGCCAGGGACACGGGCAGCACTCAGAGCATCAACCGATCAACTGTCCATCCAAATGAACTTTCCAGAGAAAACTTCCCATTTTCTGTGAAAAGCTACTGCAGAAAGAAGAGATGAGGGTAGCAGAGGAAGTGCATCGGCTGTCAAACAAACCTCACCTCTTCCCACAGAAAGTTGCTCTGCATCGATTTTAGAAAAACATCTGCTGACATTTGGCAACACCCTCTTCCATGGCAACCGACGGTGTTGGCTTCCTCAGTAGCCCCAGCTGGGGTCATTACCTGGACCCCAGCACATAGCACAGCGGCTCACGGCCACATGTCTGGCCATCCCCACTCTCCCAGCGGCCCTTTCAACTTTAATAAAAGGTCATTTTCCTGGCCTGGCTATTTCTTATCCTGGACTGATCACCCCCTGTGGCACCAGGAAACTGCAAGGGAAGCTGGATTTATTAGAGGAAGATAAAAGAAGGAGCTGGCTAAGCCACCAGGCTGATTCCTGAAATCATTGTTTTTGAAATGTCAGCATTGCAAGGGTCCTTAGGGGTCATAGCCTGCCTCCTCATTCCGAGGGGGAAGACCAAAGAGGGGGAAACAAGACCAAAGAGGGGCAACTTGGGACTCTTTCTCATGCAGCTCTTTCTTTTTACCATTAATCAGAATCAGGGGGTTTCTTACCAGGGCAATGATAATGAATGGAGGGGAGAATATAGACTGCTTAGCATGGGAAAAGGGAGATGAACGGTAGCAGGCACTAATTTAGAGGGGACTTTGCAAAAATACCAGTTGCCTAGATAAACCATGAAGGCCAAGGTCAGCAAAGAATATCTCACCTGTTCTTTTAGATGTTAAGATCCTTAGGCCTAGATCTACTGAATTAATTTGGACCTTTCCTTTCATTCAATAAATGTTTGGTATCTATTAAGTGCTGAGCATGACCCAGGGGTCTCAGTGACAGGACAAGGTGACAGTGCTGAAGATAACAGGAAGGACCTCTTGAGAATGAAGATAAGGAGACTATTTAAAGTAGTAGAAAGTAAAAACAAGTCCCATTAGAGGAAGCATCTTCAGAAAATTTCCCCAACCCTCCTAGCTCAGCAGGAACCAGGCACCCTTCACTCTGCGCATCCTCAACAAACTGAGCAGAGCACTATTACTGCAGCTGCTACACCACGCCGGAGTTGCCCATTTGTGCATCTGTCTCTCTGTCTCCTAGAGCAAGAGCCTAATCATTTTGTTCATCTCAAATCACTAGCACAGATACTGGTACAAGGAAGCACGCAGTGAAAGTTGGTTGATGAAATGGATGGATGGATGGATGGATGGATGGATGGATGGATGGACGGACGGACGGATGGACAGACAGTAGATGAATGGGGAAGCCAGAGAATTCTGACCAGGGAGTAAAGGAATCCTTCATGAAGGGCTGAAGCACCTGAGCTGGATCTTGAGGCATTTACACAAGTGGAAATGAAGGCAGGACCCCCTTCATCCAAGTGCCTAGTACTATCTTAGCATAAAACTGGCACTTAATAAATGCTTCCTGGATGAGAGTTTACTGCTGAACCAGCTTTTCTAAGTGAAGGAAGTTGGCTTCATTTCCTACAATCTTTTGTTCCTCCTTAGGTTAACAGAAGCAACTCCTAAATAGCAATTATATTGACAAACCAAGGGACAGGAAACTATCTACCAGTTTCTGCCGACCAGTCCCTACAAACACTGTTCTCCAAAGACAGCTTAGCAGAATGAGGACAGTCTGATACGGAAATTCCCAAGCCACACTATTCAGTGACAAAGACAATGTCGCGCAGCACTGTGAAGCTACCCAGAGCCACTGCAGCACGAGTTCGATCTCCTGCCAGGGAGCTTCCCACATGGCGCAGCAGACCTCTCCTGCCTCGCTGGCTGCTCCCCTCAGCAGTGTACTTCAGTCCATCTGCCTGTTCTGCTCCCCACTGTCTCTGGTGAATCTTCTCACCACCCCACACCTCTTGCCTGCACCCCAGCTTGAATGCATAAATAAATAAATCTTTTTTTAAAAAAAGTGATTACCTACTGAAAAGTGATACCTATAAGAGAATACATCATTTATCACCTAAACTGGGACACTTCTGAGAGTAAAAGAAGGTGCGAATGACCATTTCCTCGAACAAAGAACTTAAACTAGGACTGAGTGAGCCAAGCAGAGTATGTTCAATCCACCCAATGAGGACCAGGTGGGGACAGAAGTGAAGTGGACATCACAGGGATGAGAATGAAAATTTTCAGTACACACATTTTTATAGAGTTTTGATTTCTGGACTGCATGCATGTGTCAACTATTTTAAAATGTAATCCCCTTTGTCAGGGGATGGGAAAAAGCTAAAGGATTTAGCCTACCAACTCTCTTGGACAAAGGAAGCTCATTTGAGGACGCCACTGAATAGCCACGCTGAAGAGCACCCTTCAATATGAAATGAAATCACTGCTCATAACACAACCCTTTTGCAGTGCACAAGAAAATAGCCCTGAGAGAAGAGAGCTGTACATGGCCTAAAAAGGCTGTGACTCCATGCAGGGCAGCTGGGATGGGGAACATCGGGGAATATAAACAGCGTGAGACAGACATAAAGCAGTTCAGGTTTTACACAATCATGGCAACAAAGTGAGATTGATTCGGAACTGAATTAAGCTCTTTATATTGTTTCTACTTAAAAAGGAAATGTATTGACTACAGTCCTCCTCACAGATTTATCTTTCCTGACATCAAGCACATTCATAACCTATTTTAAATTCCAGGGAACAATGCTGGGGTTTAGGAAAGTGAATACCAGTGTGTTCACCAGCGTGTTTGGGAGGCTGGGGAGAAGCTTCTCTGACTTTTAATTACTCAGGAAACAGGCACAACATAGATTATTTTCTTATCAGTCATAACTTCAAGTTAGAAAAAGGCTTGTCCAGGATGCCCGGACTTTAGAATGGGGCTATCTTTGGAAGAGCCCCTTGGAGTCACTTAGAGGCCATGCGTGATATTGGTCTGGCCTTCCTCTCCTTTGTAGCCGTCTCTCCCTTTCAGACATCACTAGAGCTCCTCAGCTGAAACCTCTTGCATTAAGAGAATGTCGCCTCCCTGCCTCCGGGGTCCACCAAGTACTGTGGGCACTAACGTCCCCAAAGCCAGCCTATCCATGCCCACTGCGAACTCTTGGGGGCTTCAGGATTGCAGGACTGTGTAATCCATCATCCAAACACGGATACTTGACAGCAAGAGGGGGACTATTAATAATCACACTGGGACAGCGAGCAAAGCAGCCCTGGGGAGCTGGAATATGAGGTCATCCTACTGTAAAATAAATCCTGTTCTTTTCACACAGCTTGAATTTAAGACTCCACCGCCTGGACCCCACTCATATTTCCAGTCTTGCACCCTGATCCTATCACATGGTCCAATCATGACAGACCTGAAGTTACCCTGCGTGTCTCGGGCTTTACTGTCTCTTTTCTTCTCCTACCTCCACCCTAGCCCCATGCCAGGTCAGTCTGTAATACCCACCCACTCCCACTTCTGTTGGTCTAAATTCTACCCTTCCTTCAAAACCCAAGCCAAACAGCACTATTCATTACTGTATTCATTCAAGAAATATTTACTGAATGCACCTTATGTGTCAGGCACATAGTGAACAAGATTTAAAAATCCCACCTCTTACGGAAATTTAACTTGAATGTATGAGGAGGGGTGGGTGAAGGGGCATGGATGTGTGTACAACTGACACTGGTACAAAGGAGGACAGAGTAATGTGCTGAAGTTTACCAGGTTATGGTTTTGTACAGACATACCCACCTCCATAAGTCTGTGTGCTCCTGAGGACAAACCCAAGAGACCTCATCTTACAGATCTGCTCAACCCACCACACACCCCTGCATATGCCAGCACGCAAACATTTGCTGAGTGAAGAATTAATATTACAGTTTACTTAGCCTGAAAACAGCTTCCTAACAACTACTTCTGACTTTTTTTTTAAAGATTTATTTTTATTTACTTATGTATACAAGAACTGAGGTGTAGGCCAGAGATGCCGGGGAGGGGGCGGTGAGAGGATTCACCAGAGACAGAGTGGGGAGCAGAACAGGCAGATCCACTGAAATACACTGCTGAGGGGAGCAGCAGGTGAGGAGAGGTCTGCTGCACCATGTGGATCAGCTCCCTGGCCAGGGATCGAACTCGTGCTGCAGCGGCTGGTGATAGCTTGATAGCGCTGAGACTTTATCCCCTAAGCCACCCGGGTGGCCCTACTTCTGAGTTTTCCATGAATCTCTACAGGCTCAGAGGGGGGACCTGAATTTCCACTGACCTTAGGGAAATACCCCAGGTCCTACAACTGTGACTGTCACTCAGCACTGATGCTGGAAGGGAACTGTAGCCACCTGGTTCAACACCGTTAATTCTCTAAAGGTCAAGCGACTCGCCCAAGGTCACACAACTAGTGAGTGACTGAGCCACTAGAGACATCGGAAGGTGACACAGGAAAGTGAGGATTTCATGACTGGACGAATACCCAAAGGCGTTACTGGGACAGGGGGCGTCTGGAGCAGGGAGGGGACCCTGGTAGCGGGAGTGGCCAGAGAGCTTCACAAAGGTCATGGGATGGGACCAGGTGACAGAAAGGAAGTGGTGCGTGGTTCCTGTCGCTGGAAAGACACCCAGTGGGAGGAGACAGTCACCCTGGGGATGTACACCCTCTGAAACAAGGGCACAGATGCCTTTTCTGCATCAGACCTGCAAGAGGGGGCTTGAGGTTAGAGCAGGAGGATAAAGCCACATGTGTTTGCCCAGGGCTGGTCAGGGACGCCTCTCGCAGGAGACAGGCCTGCTCTAGCTGACCTTCTCTGTTGCTGGCAACACTCATGTAGAGATGCTCAGAAAAGCCCAAGTAAAGTCCAAGGGTTCTGGAGCTTCTCCAACTTGCTTGCCACTCTGCCCTTAGAAGCAAGGGGTAGAACAGAGTTAGGTTGAACAGTAACTAGCAACAGAGGCACCTGGCAAGCAGCAGCGCTGTTTCGGGTGCACCTGCAACATGTGTGCCTCTTTCTCAGACCTTCCAATGCTAATCAGTCTCGGAGATTATTTAGTAAACTCATTTTGTTAAGAAAAATAAAAGATCTGCCTTCCTATTTCAGCTACAGACAGAGAAACAGCCAACTAATTCTTAGTGGCCCAGAGCTGACTCCCACCCACCTCTCACCTGCTGCGGTCCTTTTGCATTCCTGGGCTGCCCTGGCCTATAAACCCTCATGGAATTCTCCATCACCCACCACTACCCCTCCTCACTCAGAGCTTAGTCGGTCAAAAGCCCCAATACCCCTTAAGATACAACTGAAGTCTCTGGAGCATAAGGAACAATTCAGGTTCTTCAGATAGGCTTTCCAGATGCCTTCCACGAGCCCTGTGCTCCAAGTGGTAAAAACACGACTGGGTCCCCAAAGGTCAGGCTCCTCCACCAGGATGACATTTGGCAAGGGATACTGCTGTGCTATAGGGGCTGTCCTGGGCATTGTGGGAGCATGCTGGCCTCTACCCCCCACATGCCAGGAGCAACCCCTAAATGGTGACAACCAAACATGTCTCTAGATATTGCCAGTTATCTCCTGTGGTAAAATGACACCCAACTGAGAACTATTGCCAAAGGTAACCTCCGTAAACTGCCATTCCTTACATCCCCAGATGCTCGAGCACATGGAAGGCCTAGTCCTACAAAACAGCTTCAGGGTTTAAAGACAGTTTTGGATCAGGTGCACCTAGGTTGGAGGCCCAGCCCCATTATGTCTTACTGTGATGTTAGAGTCTCAGTTCCTTCACCTATAAAATGGGAATAATAAAATAGCGCCTATAACACAGGGATGCCATGGCAATTACATAAAATGATACAGCACAGTGATCATTCAATAAATATTAGTGACTACCCAGGCCTGGAAAATTCCTTTTAGCCAGGGTAGAGTTCCGTCTTCTATTCTGTGGCTTCTGATCTTCCCCCTCCTTCCTATGCCCTTTTCACCTGTTAAATCCCTTTGGTCTTAACCTTTGATCTTAAGGAATCATTCCTGCTGGTTCAAAGGCATCTGAGGTTAAAGTGAAGGAAAGAAAACACACACACACACACACACACACACACACACACACACACACAGTTCAGATTCAGCCCTCTCAGACCATCCAGACAAAGGTTCCCATTGTTGTCTCAAAGCAAACTTTTCCACAGGGAGGCTTTAAAGAGCCACAAAAGTCTCAAAGTCCCCAGGCCCTTCTAGTTCTTATCCGCATTCTGCCCCTGACCTTCGCAAGTTCCTTCTCCTTCCTGGGTCTCAGTTTCCTAGTCTGTAAGCTGAGGGTTTTAGACTCTGATGAGCTCTCAGTGCCTCCTCTCACACAGCCTTCCAGAAGATACTGTGTTGCACTGATATGATGCGGTGTGGACGGCAGCTGGCTGGATCCACAGTGTGAGTAGGCGCTTACCTAGGAATAAGGATCATAGCAACAGAGCATTCTCTTTTTTTCTTCTGTTTCCGGAGAATCAGCAGAATTTCGTGTTTGCAGGATATAAAAGTGAGTATTTGTTGCAACTGAAGTCAGAGATCTGAGTAAAATGAAATCCTGCCCTACCACTGAGACATTGGACAAATTAGTTCATCTCTCTAGTCTGTTCCCTCATTCGTAAAAAGGGAGCACAGCGAGGCAGAAATGAGGTGAAGATCATGAAGCACAGAGCTGTGGTCCACGCGAGGGGGCCAGCAAGCAACTGCCTTCCTTTCTGACTCTATCTGAAAGTCTGTAAGGTGATAAATACTCCCAATCATTCTCGTCCTCTGGAAAGTCCTTCCTTCTCTCCTTTCCTAAGGCTCTGTCCAAATCCTCCTCAGCCAGGAAGCCTTCTCTGCACAGACTGTCTCTCAAGGTCCAAGGCCATGAGTTTCCCAAAGACTTGTTTAGGGCAAAGGGAGGAGCGGGGAGGGGTTCACTAACGGCATGTTCTCTACTTGAGTTTCCTTTCTGCAAATTTAGGAAGAGGGGCCCCTCCCCTGCCACACCCCAGAATGGAGCAATGACCTCCACATCTGTCCTCACCATCTGCATGGGGTGAGTTAACACACCCATTATGTCTAAAAGTCTCCAAACAATGCTGAGATAGTCAGGAAGAGGCCGGAGAGCCCCCTCTTTGCCCCAGCTGCTCATCCAGCGTGGTGACCCAGAGACCATCCCCCCACTCTCTGCCCACTGCAGAGATGGGGAATAGAGTACAGGTTCTTCTTTCACCTCCATTTGGCAGCCTCACAAATCTTCAGCCCAGACCCTTTCCCTTAGCCATAACAACTCCACCATCTGCCATGAGCTTGAACCATAAGGCAGAAACGCAGACTAACAAAAGAATGGAGATGAAGGGATTAGCTCAAGGTCTCTCAACTAGTTCACTGGCAGGCCATGAACTATAACAGGGGTTTCTGGGCCCAAGACACACCAAGTCTATACTCTCTTTCCCACCAGCTGGTCCCTTCCCCCCAACTCTGAAATTACCACTCTCCCAGGCTGGGAAGCTCCAAGCCACCACCGCCTCTTCCTTTGCCTTATTTGTCTCATCCTCTTATCACCAAGACCAGCAACCCTTCCTGATAAAGGACTGTAGAAGGCCCTGCCCTCCTGAGCCCAAGGCCTGGCCCCATCACCTCAGGAAAAGGAGCACGGCCTAGCCTCCCTCCCCCAGAAGACTATTCTACCCGGCAGTCAGAATCCTCTCCCTTCAACATGTCTTTTCCACAGCCCTCTTCTGCCCCACATGCCTGCACCCAGGAACCAGTTTCATTCCTTCCCCAAGCCCACTGGTTGCATCCTGCTCCCTAGGAGACCTCTTCCCTCCACCACATGATCTCCTCTCAGCTCCGTCTCTAGATTTTTGCCCATGTCATTCCCTCTTTGGCAAGTCTTCCCTTCTCCCCAGCCCCTAACCCATTGATCTTTCCAGGCTCTGTCCAAACCGCCCACCACACACACACAAGGACAGCTCTGCTGCTCTCCAGGTCACGCCCGCACAGTTGAGGGCCTGGCCTCGTGTCATCACTGTGCTGCCGAGTCCTCTGCGCTCTACCTCCTCACCAAACTGCAAATGGCCACCCAACAACTTGGCCTTGTTCCTTCCACCTCCAACCTCAGCCAGGCATTCAATCCACAAATATTATCTGAGTGCTTCTAATGTGCCAGGAAGTTCTTAAGCTTGTTCTTGAAGACTGCCTTACCCTTTGAGGCAGATCTGAAACGCTGCCTGTACTGTGAATCCTTCCCAAGCCCCTCCGGTCTCCAAGTCTTCCTCTCTGTACTTTAAGATGCCCTAGTGTTCTCAAGTCCACATCCCCCCGTGTCCACTCCAAGACCTAGGCCTTCTTTTCCTTGCCCATAGCTGGGCCTTCCACAATACCCTACATTAAGAAGATACTCAATGAATGGCTTGCACAGTGAACTGAAACAGAATCTGTCCAACTCTCAGGCCGGTTTGGGCTCCTGGGTGGCCTTAAGCTCCGTCCATCCAAATGGCCTCTTACCGCTCTTCCAAGATTGGATATGGGCCCAGACTGAGTCAAATGACCTCTTATCATTCTTTCAAAATTAGGTTTTCCTCTTTAATTACACCTTATCTAGCCACACTGTATGTGGATTCTAATTACATAATTACTTAGAGCCCTGGGACTTAAAAACAAAAGAAAGGAGAGTGAATAATTACACAGGTAAGTAAACATGCCAAAAATGCATACTCATATATACCATAAGGCATTTTCTTCTTCAGATCCAATTTTGAAAAGTCCATGGTAGGGCCTAAATCACATTAAATATGTCACCAGGCAGGAGGAGAACTTCACGGAGATGCCCAACCCTGCGAAGGATTTTGAAAGAAGCTTGACATTTCCCCATTCCCCTCTACCTTCCCTTTGCCCATCGAAGAGAGCTTGGCTACACGATCTTGGGCATGGCAGATTGTGAAAGCATGACCAGGCGTGATCCCTTCTGACCAAAACACTGAGCTCTTCTGCTTTCCAGCTACTCACTCTGCTCTCTCTCCCCTAAGGGATGTTTATGTAGTTTCCCTACTAGACTATATCCATCCTGCACGCAGAGGCCCAGCCTTATCCCTCCTGGTATTCCCAATTCCCATTCCCTCCCAATACCATTAGGGGCATCTAGCAGGCTCTCCTCCTTTAGATTCCAGCCCTTTCTCCCATGTACTACGCCTTCTCATGCCACCCTGCTGTGCACATGCTGGTCTCTCTGCCCTCTACCAGGAATGCCCTCAACTGGTCTGCTTCCAGCTCCCTCCTGCGTGGCCCTCACTGTGCCCTGTGCTTGTCCTGACTCAGCACTTATCACACATAATAGCCCTTTCATGCGCCTGCTCGCCATTCAGGCCAGTGGTCATCAAACTTTCTGATCATAGCTTCCTACTAAAGAACAGCTTTAGGGCCTCCCCGGTGGCGCAGCGGTTAAGCGCTGCGCTGTGGAGCTGTCGGCAGCGGCGACGCGAGTTCGACGCCCGGCCAGGGAGAATCCCACATGGCGCGGCAGACCTCTCCTGCCTCACCCGCTGCTCCCCTCAGCAGTGTATTTCTGATCTGCCTGTTCTGCTAACCGCTCTGTCTCTGGTGAACCCTCTCGCCGCCCCACGCCTCTGGCCTGTACCCCAGCTTGTATGTATAAATAAAAAGAAAAATAAATCTTAAAGAACAGCTTTAAGCATATTTACTTATAATGATAAAACATGCACTGCTAGGAGAGCTACATTTTTCTTATAGTTGAGTAAAAGAATAAATGGAACTTTAACTGATAAATGTTTTCTTCCTGCCCCTCAATGGCTATCTTGAAAGCTCACCCACTGTTCTACGTTAGGAACAAGATGAGGACAGCAGGGGCCTTTTTTTCTCTTTGTCTTCCCAGATCTGGTGCAGAACCGAAAAGTTAATAAATTCATTTCCTACCCACAGAGTGAGCATCTCCTGTGGGCCAGGCACATACTAGGCCCTGGGACAGAAGGATGAGGAGCAAAGCCCCGGCTGCTGTCACCACCAAACTTACAGACTGAGGGGTGCGCAGACACAGTGGTTTTCCAAACAAGTATAACCAAGCAACTGAGGTAGCATCCATAACAAATGCTCTGTCCAAAGCCTCCAAATCATGAGAGCCTCCAACAGGAGGGTTTAACCTGCTCAGGAAGGTCAGAGAAAGCTTCTCCCAGAACATGCTGCTTCAGGGTGCCAGCTGAAGGACAAGCACAGGTAAACAGGTGAAGGGAGGAAGAGCACTCCAGACTAAGGGAACTCACAGGCAGGTGTCCGAGGCAAGGCCGAGAACTACAAGGGACTAAGAGAGGCCAACAAAGAAATGAATGAACAAACCCAAGTTCTCCTCCTCCGCTTTACTCCTCTGTACTTATCAAAACACCTTTGTGCCACCGACGGCATCACTCAGTCCAGTCTGTGAACCAAACACAGCAGGCGTGCTCTCTGCCTTGCAGGCCCTTCTGAGGAGCCCCACAGTCCAAAGAGGACATTCCACAAACCCATACAAGTTGCCATGGGCAACTAATCACAGGCTCTTGGGCATTTAATTTTTTAATGACAGAGCTAAATATTGTACATCTTCTCATAGCACTTCTTCTTCTTCTTTGCCTACAGTGGACAGGAACATGCTCTACTCCTTGAATTAAGGATTTACATAAAATAAATGCCAATCTGCGAGACAGTGCATGGAGGTGCACACCCCATGGTCCAGGGTGCCCTGAAGATTTCCTGGTGTAGGTTCCTTGAGGGCCCAAGCTGGGGGCCGAGAAACACAACTGCAAAACCCGTCTGCTACTGACATTCCTTTGACCCCAGGAAGGGACAATTATTCACAATAATTCCTCAGGTGAGTGTTTAAATAGCCCATGAATTCACTAATGAAAGGCAAAACCAAGACGTAGGTTGGACACTGGCTGGGGGCTGCAGGGCTCCTCCTGCAGCAGCTGTCTCCACGAGGCGCCATCTCGTCAACATCCATCAGTGCTCAGGCATGACTAACATCTCCCAGCTCCTGGGGGCCGTGCCCCTCACACCTGCCAGTGCTGGCTCACTCGCAGACCAGGTCCCACAGAAAGGCCCACAAAAAAAAATCCACAAAAGGCCCAGGACTGCCCTGGCCCGGGCTCATGGGCTGGCAACCAGTTTTCTGCAGCCACCACCAAACCCTGCCTGGATCCTTGGCTTTCCAAGTCCAGCTTTCTCCAACTACTCTATTTCCTGGCCCTGTTGGAATTTTGCTTTCTCCAGAACCTTACTTATTTTGTCCTGCTTAAAGCAGCCCGGTTCCTACCTTTGCCTTGCCTGCTCCATCCAGACCCCTGGCCCACTCTCAATCCCACTGCCTGGTCTCTTGAGGAGAACTCTAATTTCCAGTTTCAGTTTGGGCCTTTCTTACCTCGTCCCTGGCTTCAAGGATCCTGCCCCGTCTCCTATCACCAGCCTCCCATGAGAAATGTCTCTAAAGAAAGACCCAAGCACAGAAAAGTCAGCAATGTTCACATTGCAACAGCCTTGTAGAGACTCCCTAACATGGACGTACCACAAAACTGTTTCCATCCCCCTCTCCCTGTCCCCCCGCCTTCCCCCTTAATTTGTTATAAGTAAATATAACCCTTGACCATCACTCTGAGCTGACAGAAAACAGTCACTCAACACTGGACCTGCCCAAATAAAGGCAAACTGAGTGAAGAAGAGGAATCTGCAGATGAATGCTCTATTTACACGTCAGACAAGGACACTGAGCACATGCACGGCCTCCAAATGCCACACAAATTCCAGGCAATAAAAGAAACTGTTTGGATTTCACAAGGTACGTCCTATGACCCTTCATACTGGGGAATCAAGTTCAAAGGTCAGCCTGAAGACTGGCATCAGTGATCAATGCATGTGGCATTATATAAATGTGTACTGCGTCTTTATAGTCCTGGAAGGGTAATTCCAGGACTGAAGAAGCACCCATTCTTGTTACAGCTGCTATGAGCTAGAACATCACCCATGATGATGGAAAGCCAAGGCCAAACAGGAACGAGACTGGCAGAGTCAGTTGCGGGTTAAGGTCCAAGTTCTCAACACTCCTGACCATTGATCCTCAGGAAGAACCTGTATTTTTATGCCACATTGAGAATCCAGGCTCCCAGGAGCAGTCTCGTCACAGATTAGCCCTGGGTCACCCATGACTAGACACCTGACCTCAGACCCACATTAGCCTGTCACTACTACCTGCTGTGCACACCCACCTGGGTCAGGAGAGATGCTCTCAGCACCCCTCCTGCTCTTTCCCCTACTCCCCACACTGACGAGTCGTTCTGAAACCTTCCTACTTAAAAACCTGAAACAAACTGCTGAACGTCTCCTGGGGAAAACAAGAGCCCAGTCCTCTTGGTGTTGAAGGAAATAAAATCCAGAAGGACAGGGCCATGTTAGCCAATATTTGTTTAATGAATGAATAAAACAATAACTATTAAAACACTTCTGAAACTACAGTTCCACATGCGGGCAGAGATTCCCCTACCAAACAGTGTCCTGCCATCCCTGGGACTAACATCGGGGTGCTCCTTCTCCTCATCAAGCAAAACGGGCACCTCTAAACACCATGCTGCACGCTAGCGAGACAGAGCGATGGTGGCGAGTGGCAATGCGCTCGCCAAGAGATATTCCAGTTATAAGTGAGACCATTCAATATTTTCACTTATAACTGGGATACAGGAACCAAACAAGAAAGAGACATCCAACAAGGGAGGGGGAGGATAAGGGCTCAAAAAGGGGTAGAAAAGAGCACAAGGGACTATGGTGATGGTTCACGGGTGAATTGGTGGTGGGTAACCTATGCGGAATAAGCAATAACGTAAAAAATATGAACAATATTTAAAAAAAGAGAGAGAAACCACCACAGGAAATCTAGGGTCCAAGTGCTAAATTCTCTGGCTTCTATCCTGCTCTCCTTTGTACTCCTTTGGCACATCGCTCTGCTCCATGGGGTGATGGTAAATGTCTGCGACCCCATCTCTCCAAGTGGGGATGCAGTGGAGGGGAAGGGGGAGAGGAATGTTTGGGGACAGCAGAAAGGGCTGTGGGTACAGGCAGACCAAGAGGAAGGCGCCATCCAAAGGACACTGTGAGAGCGCCAGTGACGGACAGGGCCTCTGAGGGCGTCGTGAGCAAGCGGGCATTTTCACATCAGCTCATGTGACTGACGAAGCCCCTGGTTAGAAACATTTGACATTAGAGTCCCTCTCCAGGTGGTCAGTCAGCTCTACAAACACAATCTCCCCTGCCAGCGGTCTTTTTCCACTGCAGTCTCCTGTTAAAAAATACCTCCTAATGGGTGAAGGTCAAAGGCACAAACTTCCCATAATAAAATAAATAAAAATAAGTAAGTCCTGGGAATACAGCATGCAGCATGGTAACTGTTGTTAATATTATTATATTGCATATTTGAAAGATGCTAAGAGAACAGATCTTAAGACTTCTCATTACAGGGGAAAAAATTGTATCTAAACTGGTGGATGTTACCTAGATTATTGCAGTAATCATTTCGCCAACGGTACAAATAACAAATCATTATGTTGTACACCTGAAACAAATACAATGATAACTGCCAATTATACTTCAATGAAAAACTATAAAAAGTAATCAAAAAATTTTAATTAAATTGAAAAGACAGAAAATGTCTCCTCGACTCTACTGATAACTTCCATACCCTCCTCATTCCCAGTCAAGCAGCCAGCGTTACTGAGTGGTTGCTGTACCAGGAATAGTTCTAAAGACTTGCATCACTGCGTCATCCGATTCTCCCCACCGTCACGGCAGGTTAGTACTCTTCTTTTCTCTATTTCACAGGTGAGGCAACTGAGGCACAAAGCAGTAACTTGTCCTGAGAAGCAGCACTGCCTCGATGTGAACCCAGGCGGCCTGCGTGCAGAGACCACATGCTTAGCTGACTCCCCTATCTCACTCCCAGCGAGAACAGCCAAGCACTAAGATAAAAGATCTGTTCTCTTGTCTCAGATCCTTCCAGCCACATGACCTTAAACAAATGGCTTTTCTGTGCCTCCACTGTGAAACAGGGTCATCGCAGATGCCTGGTCTGAAAGCGGAATGGCAGCTCTTCAGTCCCGGGCGGGCCGCCTCAGAGCTTCCCGAGAGGAGGACATGCTCTGGGCCTATGATCCCCTCGAGGCAGCCACTGGGCACACCTAGCTACTAAGTACCTACAATGTGGCTAGTGTGACTGAGAAAATGAATTTTGAATTAGATTTCATTTTAATTAATTTAAACTTAAACAGTCGTGTGTAGTTATGACTACCATATTGGAAAGTTTGGCTCTTGTCTATAAACTGCAGGATGGAGGGAATATCATTCCCCATGATCACCCCTGTATTCCTAGAGCCCAGAGCTCAGAGCCTCCCAATGCAGAATGGTGGGCAATAAAAGCAAAATCCCCCTGTGGAGCTAAATCTATCTCCTTGAAATTCCTACTTACAAGTCCTGGCACATTAGCTCACCAGTTTGAGAAAAAACACTTACACATTTTTTATACACTGTAAAAGCAGGATTGGATCTGTAGTTCATTTTCTTAGTTAAGATGAATCCGATCTTAACTAAGACCAAATACATAGCTGAGATCTGTTTGGAGGGGAAGATTCTCTAGAGTCAGAAGTGTTATCTCCATTGACTTGATCAGCACCCCCCACCACCACCCCCTGACTCTGTAAGTGAGCTAAGAGGTATGCAGTTGATCTCTCCAGGAGCAAGGCTTCCTTCTCCACTCAAGGTCTGGAGATTTTTCGTTGAGCATCATATTTCCTTAATGTACCATTTTAAGTAGAAAAATCTAGTATTTATCACATGCCTGTGCTCCACCTGTGGCAAACACAGGTGATACAAAGATGACAACAATGGGGTCCTCGCAAAGAGTCCAGAGTCTAGAAAGAGTAGGAGGACAAATCTGCAGAACACTTGCTCTGTGCAATGTCAGGAGGAAGACACACATGCACCATCACACACGCACCACACACATGCACGACACACTGAACTGTCTCAGCAGAGCTACCTGGCCAGATCCTAGCACCAGGTCTGCCATGCAGGGAGTGTCCAGCATGATGAGTTTGATGGAGGAGATATAACACAAAATAAGATTAGAACTAGACCCACACAAGAAAGTGGGGATAGAAGAAATCAACATAACCATTAGCACAATCCCTAGGTGCCAGCTCCTAAATTACAAAGCATAGGTAGGAACTAGAGGGCAGTCTAGGGTCAAAGATAGGGAGATTGAGCCCATTGTAGAATCTCTGGTCTCTTTTCTAATTCTAGTTAGCCAGAAAACAGACAGCCATTCTCGAAGATGAGCCCTTCCCAACCGAAAGAAGGCTATATCAGTGCCATCCGTGCAAGAATTCGGGGCAGCCATTTTCTCTGCCCACCTGTGCCTATGCAGGTGCTTTCTTTTACCAACTCTGTCATTCTGCAGGGCAGCGGCCTGCCTGTCTGCCCATAACCTGCACCACACAGGCCTCTCTTAGCAAACCTGCCCCTCAGCAGGGCAGCTCTTTCTGCCTGCTTGTGTCTGTACAAGTGTCCTTTACTTCTTTTCCTAATAAACCTGTTCTTTAAGTATAACTGAGTCTCTGTCTCATGGAGAAACTTGTCAGTGCCGCCAAAGGCAGCTCTGGTGAAACCTTTCCCAGAGTGAACCCAAGGACCCTGCTCCACTCTCAAATCCATTGACTCCAAAAATGACATCAAGTTGACTCAAACCAAGACCCAGACAGGTTAAGTGGCTTCTCAAGGTAGCCCAGGTGGTGAGTGATGCCAGAGACAATACCTGGGCCTTGCCATTTACTGGCCCAAGGGTTTATAGTACTCTCTCAGTGTGCTTTTAATCCTACACTGCATGGGGAGAATGGCAAAATCTGCTGCCCGTGATTATGTCTATCTCAGAATAAACAGTGGATTTGTTTTGCAAGAATGTGTGCTTGGGAGTCTCTTGAAACCTGATGAGTAAATGCAAGCAGGCCATCTCAGAAACATGCATTTGATCATTTCACAGACACACCCTGGGAATATAAGATATATCAGGCACCAGCTGAAGGGCTTGGGTAAAGAGATGAAACAAACTTCTGGACAAAACAGAGGCTGAACTGTCATATTTATCTCTACTCCCTCCTAGAGCCCCATTAAGAGAACAGTAGAATTTGTTTTTCATTATAATAGCAGAGGAAACATGTCAACAGAATTGTGGGAGACACAGAGCTGACCACCATCCCAGGTGATGTAGGTTTCTGCTTTGTCTGCTCTAAGAAGTGCAAACAGGGAAGAAGGCCACTCACAGAACAGAAGGCTCAGGAATTGGGGACACCAGGAGGGAAATAAAAGGAGGATATAGTTTGCTAAAAGTTGGTGTAAGGAAGAATCGGACCCTTTGGGGCCTTCCTTCCTGCAATCTGCGGGGCCTGGTGACTTCCCTCCTGCAGGCAGCAGAAGGTGAAGATTCACTGTTTAGGGAAATTATACCAGGACTCTGAATTCAGACACAGTTGAGAGATACACAGAGGGAGGAAGGCAGGGTGGGGACTCTTCCAGCAAGAGATGAATTAAGTGAAAGTCTGTATACCAATCAGGGTACCTGGCCTCCTTCCCCACTAAGGCTCCCAGAATACAATCACCACCCCCTCAGGCGAACTCCTCTTCAGGAAAATCCAACATCCCCCAGAGAAAAGATCTCTAAGCACTGATTAGGTGTCCCCAGGGAAGCTCTATGCTGGATCACTCTACAACAAAGCCAACAAACCCTTCCTATTGCACAGGTGCCCAATAAACATCTTGGCATCTACTCTTAAATGTAAATGGACATTCAAGGACAGATAGATAAAAGGTGGCTCTAGTGGGAAATACAGTAAACAAAATAAACAGAAAAGGGAATCTGGGGGGAAACAAAGATAATTCAGGGAGCAACAGAAAAACACAAGAGGGCCTCCCTGGTGGCGCAAGGGGTTAAGCCTCAGCCTATGAAGCTATGGGCAGCCACTGCAGCATGAGTTCAATCTCTGACCAGAGAGATTCCCACATGGCACAGCAGACCTCTCCTGTTTAGGCTGTTGCTCCCCTCAACAGTGTATTTCAGTCAATCTGCCTGTTCTGCTCCCCTCTCTGTCTCTGGTGATCCTCTCACCCCGCCCCCCAGGCCTCTGGCCTACACCCCAGAGCTTGCATGAATAAATAAATAAATCTTTAAAAAAAAAAACAAAAAAAAAGGAAAGAAAAGAAAAACACAAAGAAAAAAAAACAAAACTAGTAAGTGAAATTATTGCACCCATGAAATAAGAACAGGATGCTATTAAAATAAATAAATATTAAAATAAATAAAAGGAGCAATCAGAGAACCAAGGAGCTCCAGAAAGTAACACATGCTAGTATGTTTCATGCAAAACCATAAATGCATAAATAAAAATTTCAAAAGGAAGGGCTAAAGATAAAAGGTAAATGTGTCTCTCAACAAGAAAAATAACATAGAAAACAAGAAAAGATCTTTTTTTTTTCATTCTTCAAAGTTAAAACATTTTTTTTATAAATATATATTTTTATTGTTATTTATGTCTTTCACATTTTGTATTTCCCTTGGGTAGCCCACCACCAATTCATCCGTGATCCATCTCCATGGTCCCTTGTGTTCTTTTCTATTCCATTTTGTGCCCTTTTCCTTCCCTCCCTCCGCCTCCCTCCCCCCCAGAAAACAAGAAAAGATCTTAAAATTACAAACTCAGTCCAGGAAGTCCAACATCCAATTAGTAGGGGTTCCAAAACAAAACACAGAAAATGGTGAAAAGGAAATTACCAAAGTAAGATGTAAGGAAATTTCCCAAAACAGAAGCATGTGAGTATTTAGCTCAAAAGAGTGTATCAAGGACCCAGCACAACTTTTAAAGAAAATTCTAAATACATGGAAAAAAGAACCTTACACTTTCAATGAGAAAAAAACATGTTACCCAGCCATAAACAAGACTCAAACAGCATTCGTATTTTTGACATCAGTTTTTGAAACCAAAAAGACAGTGGAGCAATATCCTCAAAATTCAACAGAAAATGCTATTTAATCGAATGTTCTAGATAAATCAAATCACCAATCAAGTGTGAGTATAGAAGAATACTGCAGATGCAGATTTGATCAACAGAGCCTTTCTCGGAAACCCCTGAAGTAGTAAATCAAGACAGAAGAAAGAGAGGATCCACCCAGGACAAGACGAGGGAATCCCTAGAATGAGTCATGCCTTTGGTCTAAAGGTCAATGGGCCCAGAACAGAGACAGTGGAGACCTCAGGGAGAGAGTCTCCAAGGGAAAACATTACAACAAAACTAAGAAGAGCACATGATAAAGTAGAGATGCTTTAAAATGCTGTCAGAGAGACTCTGGAAATTAATAATAAGGACATAAAAAAACTAAATAAATAGAAAAAAGGAGGGAATTAGTCAAAAACTGTACAAAAGAGGAAATGTCATTATAGCACAACTCTGGCTCAGCCACAAACACAACTGACACAGTCAAAATAATGTAAAAACTATCGATGCAATTAAAACTGTGATATAGTCACACTGCAAGGAGGGAGAGGAAAGGAAGCATGTGGGCAAGGGTGGTGGGAAGAGGGAAATGGTCTCCACTGAGCCATAGTGGGACAGGAAGATAAAGCCTGTAACATCAACAATCAGAACATGACATTGTAAGAAGTAAGTTACAAGTAAGATTGTGGTATCAGTAGAAACAGCTAAAGGGGCTGGAATACCTGTGGCAGGCAGAATAATGGTCCCTCAAAGATGTTCATATCCTAATCCCCAAACCTATAAACATGTTACATGGCAGAGGGGAATTAAGATTGTAAATGGAATTAAGGTTTTTAATCAAGTGAATGTAAGGCAGAGAAATTGCCCTTGATTATCCAGCGGAGCCCTGAATCACCAGTGTCCTTTAAGTGGAAGAGGGAGGTAGAAGGGTGGCAGTGGAACATGTGACTATGACAGAGGTCATGTGATGCAATGGGAAGACTCAACTGACCATGGCTGGCTTTGAATAATGAAGAAGGAGGACATGAGCCAAGGAATGGAGGCAGCATCTCGAATTTAGAAGATGGTTGGAACCAGATTACTCCCAGAAGGGAACACAGGCCTGCTAGCAGCTTGACTTCAGCTCAGTAAGACTCTTCAGACTTCCAAACCTCAGAACTTAATATAAATTTTTATCACTTTAAGCTACTAACACTGGTGCTAATTTGTTACTGCAGCAATAGAAAGTCATGTTCAGTGACTGACTGGAGAGTGGGTCATCTGATAAGAAGTGACACAGCTTCTTAGAAGCCTTGCAACACTCACTTTAAAAACTATATATATGACTTTGATACAAATTAAAATTTAACATAAAGAGAAACGAACACAGAATCTCTCCTGCCAGATCTCACAAGCTGTGGAGGAGACAGACAAGGGAAACAGCAGTGACAACGGAAGGAGACATGAAATACAGGGAGAAAAAGCATCTCTTTCAGATGTGAAGAGTCTGAAAGGAGGAATCAGGCTGGCATGTGGGAGAACGTGGTCTCTGGGGGAGTGGAAGAAGTCTGAGCGACTGGGACATCCAGTAGTCAGGGGGCAAGGTGGGGGAGCTCTTAACACCAGCAGGTGGATGCCACCCCACTGCTGGCTTCCCAGCCGGAGTGCATGACTGCGGGCATGGACAAGGTAGGGCCCCAGATACATCCCAGATATATACATTTTCCTGGACCATCAATTGTTCTCAACAGTAAAGCATTTGAAGTACTTTTGTACTAAAACCAGCACAGACACATTATAGAATAGAAAACTCAAGTGACATAAAAACTGGAGACTTCAAGGTGACTTCCTGTTTGAGGGGGCCATGTGAGACACGACACGACCACTGACCAGAGAGCATCAAGACTCAATCTTCTGTGTAATTAACCATCAGAAGAAAATGTGAACGGGCTGCACCCGGTAGCCAAAGCCTCTGGCCTCACACCAGCAACCAGCCAGGGCTGCCGAGCCTCCCCGTGTCATACAAGATATACCCTGGATCCCACACAACACACATCAGAAAGTTGAGAAGAACTTCATTCGTTTTCTAAGGAGTCTGGTGGGTTAGTTCTAGGGAAATAAAGGAAAAAACCATCACACTGAATTTTCCCTAGATTCATCCTCTTAGCCACAGGCCCACATCCCTCCTCTCCCCAAACATTACCAGAACCACCACCAAGGGGTCCGGTTCCACTGTCAGTGGCATTACAGGCCTCTGTTAGAGAATATATTACAGACACTCCCCATGGAAGGAAGTCAAGAAATAGGGCAAATCTCTTGGGAGAGGGTGTCCCCTGTGTCCACAATACAGGAGTGGAAACTTTTTCTATTATTAAAGCTGTTTTAGTCATAAAAATAATAATAACCACATGATAGTGAGCTGATAATTTTTTTTTCTATAAAGAGTCACTACTGACCCCAGAAAGGGGAGAGGAAGTAGGCATCAATGCAAGGCCACAAAGAAGCAAAATGCAATTTAATTGGGTTGGTTTGTTCTGTGTGTAAAATACATACACACACATTCAAAAAGACTGGACTCAATGGCCTTCAAATTAAGAAGAGAAGATGAAATGATAATGACTCAATAAATATATTAAAATATATTCCAAAGTTATATTATTGACAGTAAAGAAAAGTGAGGAGGGCAAGGAGAAAGATATACCAGGAGGAGAGCAAAAGAAAAGGGTAGCGGGAAGAGGAAAAAAATGGTGGAGGGAGATGCGGGAAAAGGAGGATAGGAAGACAGTGAGATATAGGGACAGACACACACGGCTAACCAAGCACTAAATGAGGGAGCAACTAAAGGATCCACAGAGACACTTCCCGGGCCTGAAAAGTTAGCCAGAGTAAATTACACTATTCATGGCCAACTGTTGGCTTGGGCTACAGACTTCAAAGTATTATCACCTTTTATCCTTGCCTTTGAATGGTTACCAACCTGGTTAACCAGTGTTCACAGCTCTTTAATTGCTCATGGGAATATTCTGAGGTTTAGTTCAAGCCATAGGCCAGAGGTTCCCCCAAATGAGCTATACACATTTCAGTAAATCAGTCATCTCCAAGCATCTCCTCTGTAAAGAATACATGAAATGGTATCTCATGAACCATACAAAGGATGAATAAAAGTTAAAGAGGAGAAAATGCTAGAGTTGAAAAAAATTCCAAGGAAAACTTTTTTTAGTTTTTTAATGTAAGAAAAAAACAAACTGGGACCTCAGCAGAACTGGGTCCCACCTCAGCATTCTCCAGCATCACCACCACCGCACCTGACTTCCCACGCATTCAAATTCCGCATGTCCCAGTGGTTCCAAAGGCCTCAGCCAGCCCTGAAATGAAGATGCCTTCACCACACTCTGCCATCTGAGGGCCAACAGGAGAGATCCCAAGGAGACTCCAAGTCAGTCTCCACGCAAGCTGGACTCTCAGCCAAACCTCTCCTTAATCTAAGCACTACTGAAATCTGCTATTTCACAGCTGACAGAGCCTCCCCCTTCCAGCTGGATTTCTCCCTCATCCAAGATGGCTTCTGTTTCCCTTTCCCTACCTGACCTGCTCTCAACCTACCTGGTCTGTTTCTCCAGCCTCTCCCTTCTGCTGCCCCTATTTCCTCTGCATTTTTCTTTACCCCACCTTAGTATCGTTCCTCTCAGAGAAAAAGCAGGATTAAGAAGTGTAGCTGAGAACAGGACCTGGAATCTATCCACTTAGATCCCTGCCTTAGCTCTACATCTTGCTAGCTGTGTGACTTTGGATGAATCTCCAAACCCCAAGTCCTCAAATTCCTCAGTGGAGGGGGTTGAACCTGGCAATGACAGAGGTCTCTTCTCATGTTCTAAATTATCTAAACATTCACTTCTATAATCATAAACAAAACAGCGAGTTAAACATACACAGGAAGAGAATGAGTTGAGTCCACAGCTTTCTGTCATTCCACCTTCATCTCTCCAACCAACCACCCACAACCGACTCTTGGAGTCTTTCATTCCAGATCCTTCAAGCTCTCAATTATTTACATACAGTAAAACCTCAGGCATCGTACTGATCAGGGAAAAGGTAAGTCTGAATCCTAGAATGCTTCTTTCATGCCATTGAGCAATACTGTGAACTGAACGTCATTTTAGTACACAGGAAAGAATCTAAAAACACCATCAGAAACTGTCTTCTGAACCGATGAACAGTAGTACTGTCAGGAAGCTGGGGAAATAGTCTCCTGCAAAGCCCTCCAGCTTACCAAAAAGGACAAAGGCCCAGAGAGCGGAAGTCACCAGCTCAAAGCCCAAAGCAGGTTGGTGGTGGTGACTGAAGTCAGCTGTCCTGCCTGGTCCAGAGCTCCTCCACCAAAGCTTTTTGAGATCATTCATTTCCTTTTTCATAGACAGCTTAAATCCTAAATTACCAGTGAGTGCCCCCTACAGCAAATCTATTTGCATGTCCAAGGGAAAGTCCAGAGCTCAGTTTGGATGACCAGATGATTACTAATGCTGCATAGTGAAGGCCTCTCTTCCTGGACCCTGCCCATGCATTCTCTGCAAAGAAAACCCCAGACTCTGTCTATACTGAACTCAAGTTGGGGGGAGAGTAAAAGAGGGGAGAGCTAAACAGTTCTTTGTTCTGCCAGTAAGAAACATCTGCTGGTCATTTCCCATTACTCCTACCTCATCCCTCAACATCCCCAATCCCTACAGAAAAGTTCACTGAAATTCTAACTAGAGGGAAAAAAGAGAGCAGGTAAGAGAAGAAAAGAGCCAACAGGGGGCGGGTATCAAACGGAAGAAGATGGTACCCTCCCGTCTTTTCTCCCTACGGGGTAGAAAGCATTTCTTTTCAGTTGCTAATACCCTGCAGAGAAGTCAACCGACCTAGTTCAACTCAGGGCCCTCCAGCTGAGAAATGTGCTCTGTGCAACCCCTGAAGAACTAACCCTTTCCTAGCCAGCTACTCTACCAGAGCCCAGGGCAAAGACGCCAAGAGACCTACCCTTCCCTGCCTTGCCGGGTCCCCTCAAGTCAAGAGGCGAGACTTCAGACCTTGGCTGGCAAGAAACTATTTAAGGCATCATCGAGAGGGTGGGGCAGAAAAATGACTGGCAGCATCCTCCTCTCCCAACCCTCCTTCACAGTCCACACACACACACACCCTCACTCCCTAGACAAACCTATCTCACCTATCTCAAAGGGCCCTAGAACAAGAGTTCCGTATGTATTTTCTGTCACTGAGGCTGCTGTTCCCATCTGTTGCCCACCCCACTTTTAACCCATCCCTCCTCTTTCATAACCACCAAGCCACCTTTCCAATCCCAAACACACGCTGATCTAAAGAGAGGAGTTCAAAAATCAAAGAAAGGAGTGGAGACAGAAAAGCCACGCATCCCTGCACTTAAAAGAGGGAAAGGACCCAAGGGAGGGAGGTGGGGTGATGTCAGAGGCCTGACAGGCTGGAAGGATAGGTTCCATGATGTCTCTAAATGAACCTCCCTCCTAATGATGGGGAAATCAATTCGGGCAATTTCAGTAGGTCTGCCCTGTGACAACAGGAACATCCCAGCGCTCAGTTTAAAACAAAAATCCAAAGGCTCAGCCAGAACATGCTGGGAAAACCCAGGGTCTGGATCAAACGAGCTCTGCTCAGTGGGATCCCTTCTTCTTTTATGGAGCAATGTAATAGCGTGATAAATTCTGTCTGCCTGGAGAAAGCATGCACTGGTGGATTTCAAAGCCATCTGACGACAGCGGATGCCCTGGGATGTAGAATCCAACAGCACATTCCCCTATGAAAGGAACATAATGACTTCAAGCCTCTTTCCCCTTCTATCTCGAATGGCGCTACCGCTTATCAAGGAAGCGACGTCGGAAAGCAGCCAGGTGGGGGCCGAGGATGCCCAAGGAATTCGAGAAAGGTGTTGCTTTCTGTCCATGTCGGTGATGAGCTGCCTAGCAAGATGCTGCCAGTCACTGTGGAGATGAAGGAGCATGGGCGGATGGGCAGGGACGGTGTCCCCGGGGACACACACACGTACCCGCTCAGACAGGCGGGTCCTAGGCCAGACGGGTCGTCCTTGCGTCCCTCCTGACACCCTCTCCTCCAGGGGATGCTGATGAATGAACACACCTGAGGTGCCTCCATCCTGCCGCTCGCTCCCTCCTTCCTCTGGCTGCTGCAGAGGAGCCCCTGCTCGGTAGTTTCACTTTACAGTGAAAACCCACCCGGTCTTGGCTGTCTCCTCCATCCACCCATATTGCAGCCAGCCTGAAGCAGGCGGACGTTCTCTCCCAGCAGAGGCCATCATCGCCCGAACCCCCCACCCACAAAAAAAAAAAAGAGGGGGAAAGCCCGGAATCTTCCAGAATCCCCGCACCCTGGGGAACTTTCCTTGAAAAACTAGGGAACCAGCAACCAGGCAGGAAAGAAGATTCGGCCGAAGAGGTGGGGTAGGGCCACGGTTTTTCCCAAGACCACAGGGGATGCTCGGAGGGAGGGGGTCTCCTAAGTCCTTCCAACAGCTGGCCCTTTAAACGCGCCTCCTCCGAGCTCGGAACAAAGGCGCCGCCCGCGGGGGCCGGGCCGGCGCACGCCCCCGGCACCACGGCTGCCGAGAGGGCAAGCGCGGGCGGGCCAGCGGCTGGCGCGGGCTTACCTTGTGGGTCGCCGGGCGGGCGGGCGGGCTGCGCGCGTCCTGCCCCACTCGCACTACACGCTGCAGTTGGCCCCGCTCTGTTTTTCTGGGACTCGGCGCTGACTTCACCGACACTCTCCGGTCGGCCAATGGGCTGCGGCGACCGCCCCCTCATTAGCATGCGTCTGGGACCGTCCACTCCGGCTGCGCCCGGGAGGCCGTCGGTGCCAGGGGGCGGGGCGGGGCCTGGCGGTGACAGGAAGGGGCGTGTGCGCCAATGGGAGGCGAAGAAGCGCCCGGCCACCCCGCCCCGCGGCATTGTGAGTCCCGGCGCGCGGGCCCGCGGATCCCCGGCAGATAACGCCCGCCGACCCAGTAACCCTTTCTGTCCTGTTCGCCCGCGGACTGGAGCCCAGGCTGACCCCGCCCTGTCTCTAGTCCTTCAGAGGGGTCACACCGGAGCTGGGAGAAACCGTAAATATAAAAATACCAGCTCCGTGTCTGGAGTGCCAGTTGCTTAACCCCTGTGCTCCAGTTTGTTCATCTATAAAATGGTGTAATAATTTTAATTACTTTATAGATGGTGGTGAAGATTAATATAGTTAACATATGTTAAGTCAGTGCCTAGCCTTCGTGCTACAGAAACTTTACTACCATTGTTATACTCTGTACCCTTCCGTGTGGTTAGTGCTTCCTAGATATTTCCTCATTTGATAAAACAGGCACTGTTACTAATCCCTGTTTTTCAAGTGAGAAAACTGAGCTGTGGTTTAACTGGCTTACCCAAGATCACACAGAATGCAGTGCAACCAGAGTTTGAACCCAGGCTCTGGGATTTCACTCATGCAACACAGGTTTATTCAGGGCCTGGCAGGGAAGAACTGGGGCCTGGGTGAACTGCAGAAACAATTAGTCAAGGCCCTCCTTTCATGTAACTTCCCCTTGAGTGAGGGAGATGGGTAAATAAACATGTGGATAAATAAGCAAGATCATCTGCAATGCGAAAAGTCAACTTAATAAAACACAACAGGGTGATGTACAAATGGAGAGAAGAGTGCTGTATAAGACTGGATTCAGCGCTAACCACCGTGCTTTACCTTCCTGGCCTCTACCACCCCTCAGTGCTACAGAAAAGGAAACAGTGAGGGGAACCAGAGAGGGAAACTACTTGCCCAAGGCCACAGGCCCAAGAAGTAGCAAGCCTGAAACTTGTTTGGTCTATGCCGAGCTTCCCACACTGGAGAAGGGCAGTTACCCGTGAGCTGAGCACAGTGGTTTGTGTCAACTGTTCCTCTCACAGCAGAGCAGTTCCCTGTTAGCAGACCGTGTGTGGCAAGGTAAAGACAAGCCTTGATGACTGAACAGGATGATGGGAAACACATCTGCTAAGGTTTTCAGATGTCAGGGAACAGTGACAAGTCTGCTGAACACATGTTGTCCTCTGCTATGGAAAGAAAAAAAGGAAAAATCAAAATTCCTGACCACCTGGGAGCTTCCTCTATGACTGAGAAGATAAGAAACCACTAGAATACTACTCAGTCTAGGGAGCTCCCAGTCCATGCCTTCCTGTTACAAAGTACCTTGGACTAGGAGTCAAATTTGATGGGCTGTACTATTAATTTAACCCAAAATCTGGGGAAAATAGTTCCTTCTAGGCCTGTAAAAGTAGCTAATGAAGTGTCTAATATTTATTGAGCACATCTAGTCTGCTTTCTCAATATATATACTTGTGCAAAGAGCTTTACTTGCATTTGTCTACACACACAACAACTCTAGGAGGGAGTAGTATTGTTATCTTAAGGTTATCCAGAGAAAGAGAATATCAGGTAGAGAAACTAAGTAAGCAGCTATCCAGCAAATGTAGACATCTCCTTCTAGAATGGAAAAAAATTCAAATGTTCAATTTGAGTGCATTAGGTAAGAAAATTACAGTAAAACCTATGACAGAATACCATACAACCATGAAAAATGAAAAGGGATAGTTGACACTTATTAACACTTAAAGATGCAGATAATGTATTATTGATTGGAAAAGTAGGTTGAAAAGTTTTAAAATGCAGTTCCATGAGAACTGTTTCTTATAGAATTATGAGTACTTATTTTGTCCTCTGTATTTTTTTCTTTGTGGACAGCTATCAGATTGCTCAATGAAAACAAAATATTTAAAGTGAAAAACCAGACTCTACCCATGGAGATTTGCTCTATGGTCAAGTCCATCCCTGTAAGTGGGAAACTGCCTCGAGGGATCTTAAATGAGGCCTAAATCTTGGAGTGATCCTTCAAATGTTGACCTCCTCTGCTGGTTACAGTTTATATAACTTGCATTTCTCACTGTCAAGTATAACATTATCAGCAGGGTATATGAGAAAAATAGGAAAATACTGGGAAGACAAGAAGGAAGGGCAGAAGGAAGAACAGAGAAAGAAAAGTCCTACTCTCTTTCAACAATTGTTCAGAATTGTGGTCTAATATTTCAACATGAAAACAAAGCTAGAAATTATCTGACCTGTCCTAGGGGGAAGTGTAAGGGCCAAATAGCAAGGCCTTATCAGTGTATCAGTCACCCAGCCTGGAGTAAAGTGTGGGGCTTCCCGCTCTCCACCCACACGTTCTCTTATATCACATGGTCTCATTTCCGGTTCCCCAGGAAAATGCAAGGATTCCTCCTTCCCAGCCCTGCAGCACTTCATTTATTCCTTTCTCATGGAATTTGCCATATTTGGCATGAATTCATGTAGAGTTGTGTACGTGTAGCCTTGTACCTCATCCTCTCACTCTCCAGATTATAAATTTCATGAGGCCTTGGCTTGTGTCTGCTCATCTCAAACAGTGCTTAGTGCTGTGCTTTACACGCTGTTAAAAATGCGTCTAAATTTAATTTAACCTTATTAGTAACTCCTTGTTTCTCTTCATGTGCATCAAATTATTCCCAGAAGTACTTCTGCTATTGGAGAGAAATAAAAATATCAGGCAGGAGAACTGAGCACACAAACCAGAATCATAAACATGCTGTAGGTGTAGCTCCCAAGCAGGCCATTAAGTATGAAGAATTAGAAGAGGGAGCAGGATTTGGCAGAAGACAGTCCAGAGTGGGCAGCTTTTCTGCCATCTTCAAGGTCACACAGACGGGAAGGGAGGTATAAAGGAGGTGATCTAGGGAGGCAGGATATATGGGAACAGTACTAGCTGCTCAATTTTTCTATAAATCAAAAGTGCTCTAAAAAATAAAGTATATTAATAATTCAAAATACATACAAACATAGATAAAGGAGTTTGTCCAGAGATGGCAGTGAGCACAGTGGTTAAGCCTATGGGCAAAAGCCTGGCTCCTCCTCCTACGTGAAACTCCTAGCAAGCTCTCAGATCCCTGGCCTACGGTTTACCTGTGGGCTGTAGATGAGAGCTTCCAGGAATGTGCTTATGTGCTGTCTGACACATAAGTTCTCAGTAAGTGGGTACTAGTAGCAATTTTACTAGGAGGTCAAGTTTTAAAAGACGCTTTCTTAAAATGTCTTGGGCTTTGGTAACTTGCTACCCAAAAGATTGACCATAGTCATTTTCAGATAAGCCAAGCTGGAGACCGACAAGAGGGAGGAAGAAAATGAGAGAAAGAGAATTATGAATCTCTAAAAGCCCTGACAATCATTTGTACCTAATTTCTTTTGTAGCATGTTGAAGAAGGTGAAGCAAGTCATGGAAAGAGCAAAATTTCCTTAACCCAGTCTCTTGTTTCCTACTAATTACTGAAAAAGGGGAATCTGATGCTCATACTTGAGGGCACACAACTGATGTGAAGATCCAGCAATCCTGGATCCAAGAGCACCACGTTCTTTGGAGGCCAGTGTTGGTGGGTGCTGCTTTAGGGAAGTTGGGTGACATGAGTGGAGTTGGTCAGGAGAACTCAATAGGCCAGGTAGAAAGTGAGACGAGCACTGGAGAGCATGGTGTTTGGGAAGCAGGGCCAGGGTAAGTATGAAGCAGTCACCCAAGGGTCTAGTCACAGGGCCTCTGTTTATCTAAAAAGTTTTAGCTCCAACATGTCTTGTGTTGATGTTTGACCAAAAACATATGCACAGAGTAGTATCTCAATTCTACACAATTGTATTGTATTGGGCCAAACGTGTAAGCTTTGGCTTTGAGATTGGTTCATGCTATTAGATTAGTCAAAATAAGACATTTAAGATATTATCCTGGATGGGCCTTTGAGAGAAGTCAGAAGTACAAAATGAACTTCTAGTCACTTCTGCTGCAGTAGTGGACAGGCCTGCCCTAGTTAGGTTGGGAGAGAGGCAAGAGGAGGAGGCTGTCTAAAGGTAGCTACTGGGAGATCCGGTTTTTTTTGTTTGTTTTTCTGACTGGGCAGGGGGTTCATTGATTAGAATATGCTGAATTCCCTTTAGAAGACTTACTACTCCAAAGTAATTTAGTTAATGAACTGTTTGAGAAAACCATTTTTAGCCTGGGTGGCGACAGCTGACAATGCTAAGAGAGGCATTCTGAATGAAGCAGGAGAGGTAAAGGGAGGAAGCCCACAGAGAAAGAGGAGGGAAAGAGGGCAGCACAAGAGAGCAGGCGAGAGCCAGGGAAAGTGAGACAGAGGGTAAGAGAGAGGAAAAAAGATAATTAAAAGGCCTGAGGAAAAAAATACAGCAACTTCAAAAACTGGCAACTAGCCTCACTAAGCTAACGTAACCTTAACAAGGTTAAAAAATCAACAACAATGGTGTTAAGGGAATAACTGACATCCTGGAAGCTGTTGGAAGCTTGTCAGAGATGATTGGAAGAGTTCACTGAGGGAACTCATTACACAGGGCCAAATTGAGCCACAGGGGCGCCTTGGGAAGGTTAATAACACTCTGACAGCATGCATTAAAAGGAGATGCTGAGCACTGTGTTGGAAAAGGGTTGAGGGAAGATGGCGGCAGTGCCTATCAGGTATTAGCCCTTCTCCATTACCTCAGCAGGTCTCTGCCCTGTCCCCAAACTTGCTTGCCCTGTGTGCATTCAACAAAGCCTAAACTTTCAGGTACCTCAACCCTCTTTAGTCATTTTGTCATGGCCGTTAGGGATCTAATATACCTGCCTTCCCACTGACTAACCCAAGTGATTAATCCAATCACACATGGTTCTCTGAGAGGAAGTCTCAGAAAGTCACCTATTTCCAGGGGTGTTTGGAGCCCTCTTCAGATTGGTATCTTATCAGTGCTTGCACCACCTACCTATTTATCTGACTCTGTATGAAGATAATCTAAAAGTATCATGCCCTACAGACAAGGGAGTGAGGGCAACTTGACTTTGTTCAAGGGAGAAGTGGACAAAGATATGTATCTTCTCCCTTCGGCCATGAGAACCAAGGACTTCTTCACTTGACCCTGGATTAGAAGTAAAGCACAACCAGAAAGCATGCTAGAACCAGGTGCCTAGAATCTGTTGCAGCCCCAGGCTGCCATCTCCAAAAAAAGGTTTATTCATGGCAAGCTCTAACAAGAGGAAAGCAAAGACCTGGGGGATCAGTGACAGCCTAGTTGTTTTACTCAGTGTGACTCCAGGACAAGGTCAATGGGTTAAACAATGTGATTCCACCAGTTGGTATTCAAACCACAGATTGCTCCAATCATTGGTTCCAGAACACATCATAGCAGCACTAGGACTTCTAACAGCCAGATAGTTCATTGAGAGTGGGGAGCAGAACATGCCAGATAGCCCTGGGATTGTGAGAAAAAAACTTCCAAATCATCCAGTTAACCAATACCATGTGCCTACTCCCTTTCAGGTCCTCAGTTCCATGCAGGAGAACCATAGAACAGACACGACCTTATCCTCATGGCATTCATGCATTCACAATCTAGTCAGAGAGACTGATGAATACATAGGCAGTTATAGAATAGTGTGATAGACTTACTTTTCTTTTTTAAAATTGACATATGTGGGCCTCCACATATATCAGGGGTTAAGTCTCAACACTATCAAACTATCTTCAGCCACTGTGGCATGAGTTTGATCCCCAGCAAGGGAGCTGACCCACATGGTGCAGCAGACCTCTCCTGTCTTGCCCGCTGCTCCCCTCAGCAGTGTATTTCAGTAGATCCACCTATTTTGCTCCCCATTCTGTCTCTGGTGAATCTTCTCAACCCCCACCCCCTCCTCTGGCCTATACCCAGTACTTATATACATAAATAAATTAAATCTTTAAAACAACTGACATATGCAATTCACATACCATAACATTCAGCCTTTTAAAGTGTTCAATCCAGTGACTTTTAGTATATTCATAAGGTTGTGAGACCATCACCATAATCTAATCCCAGGATATTTTCATCACTCTGAAAAGCAGTCCTTTTCCTATTAATAGGCACCACCACCATCTCTACTCTCTCCCACCCCAGTTCCCTGGAATCATTAATAAACATTGTTTCTATAGATTTACCTTTTTCTGACACCACAAGAGGCATCATACAATATTCGGCCTCTTGTGTCTGGCTTCTTTACTTAGTATAATGTTTTCAAGATTCGTTCTTGTTGGGGAATGTATCATGTATTCTTTCATAACTGAATAGCATTTCACTATACATATATACTACAATGTTTATTCCTTCATCATTGGTAGACATTAGGTTCTTTCTACTTCTTGGTTAATAGGAACAATACAGCTATTAACATGTGCAAGTTTTTATATAAACATATGTTTTCAATTCTCTTGGGTATATACCTAAGAGGGAATTGCTATGACAAATGGTAACTGTATGTTTAAGTTTTTGAGGAGCTACCAGACTAATGTGAGTAACACTTCTGTTATTCAAGCTGGCAGAGGCTTTTTAGACAATTTCAAAAGTACAGAAAAAAGTTCAAAGAAGAAAAAAAAGAAAATCATCCAGACCCATGCACCCAAAGCCAACACTATTGCCGTTTTGCCTTGTTTTTCCCCTGATCATTATAATGTAAGTAGTACAGCATTCACTGTTTTATAGTCTTTTAATTTATTTATTTTATGTTTTTTTCTTTTTAAAATATTGCCTTTACTATTCTTACTTTTGAGGACAGAACTAAGGCAAGAGAGAGAGAGAGATTGAGTATTTAAGGAAAGAAGAGGGAGATGATAGGGAGAATACATGAGAGAAAGGAAAGAGAGCAGAGGTGGGCCTTGTTTGCTGTTAAGTCCGTGTGTTATCCTGCCTGCTTCCGGAACAGACTTAAAGCGTCATCCTCCTGGTGGCCTTGGAACAGTGATCCAGTCTCTTTTTCTGGTGGTGGTGGCTACAGTGGCTGCTGTTATTGCCCATACCTTTCGCCCAGAGGCTGAGCCTGAGCCTGAGCCCGTGGCTTCAGGTTGCAGTTCGAGATGGCCAGTTGCATTCCTAGCAAAATCAATCTATTGGGAACTAATGAGACACAAATAGTTTATGCATTTCGAGGCTTATCTGCCAAGTTATATAAACAGGATTTGATCAGTAGGGAAAATCAATGATGCAAAAATGCATTTCAAGCCTGTATCTTTCTCCCTGGAATGCCCATGCCATCACATTCTATTGCTTTGATGCTTCTGTGGTGATTCTTGTCTAAACTTCTGTGGTTCAGACTAGGAGAACTCCCTCACCAAGGGTTTCATGTTCCCAGGGTTGGTGAATGCCAAAATTTGGTGGCTGCAGTGAAGGGGCCTGGGTAGCCAGCATGTGAGAAAAATGAAGACTTTCCATTTGTAAACAAGCACTAACATTTATGTTTCTAAACCACCCTTTGTAACAAGTGATGCCATCAACTAGGAATATCATTATGAACTTTATAAGACAGCAAATTACAAAGTATTATACATTATATTATTAATTCATATTTATCAAACACAAAATATAGTGATTTTTTAAAATTCTGTCATTTCTGTGCCATAAGTTTATTTTCCCTTAAATATTTTACTAGTAAAATATGATCATCATACAAAATGTAGAAACTACTAGTAAGTAAAAAGAAAATAAATTAAATAATTGCCATTAAATTATATCTTGCCAAATTTATCTTTCTATATAGAATTATTGTAAAAATAAGACCATGTGATACATATTTGTTCTATAACTGACTTTTTAAAAAAAAGTAATGTATTGGAGTTGTTTATCCTAAATTGGCCTGTTTATCCTAAATTGTTGTGGTGTTGCCTGGGAGGACCAAGCCTGAACTGATGTCCTGTGTGTTTAGAGTCCACTAGGGAAGTCTGACTAGAATGGTTTGATTGAGGGAAGGGGGAAAGTGATTGGTTGACACAAAATCTGAGCCTAGGTAGGGTGTCTCCTACAGGAATTGGGCCTATGCAAGGAGTTGATTCCAGTAGGTGTGGCAATTAGTTAGCTCTAAAACAATCATAAGGCTGAACAACAGCCCATTCTGCCTATGGCATCAGCAGGTTAAGCCCAATGGTGGCCAGAAAACCAAAGGTAAGAAGGACTAAGATCTAAGGCATTATCTGGCCAAGGAGGCTTAGGGCGAGGCCATCACAGGGTCCTAGAGACCTATGGATAGTCTAAAATAGGTGACTCTTCAAGAGCAAGGACTGGATCAAATTGTGCCAATTCTAATGGCCAGCAGAGTGGAAATTCAGTGAACATTTGTTTTTGTTTTTAATTTTTAGTAAGTATTTTAAATAAAGGAATAATGGTTTTACATTTTCCTGATTATACTCTAGTTTTAGTTCAATTATTACCTCCTCTGAAGAATAGAAATGGGAACATCAGTCCATACTAAGCAAATTACTTGAATATAATCATGGAAATGACCACATGCAATGTGTGAAAAGAGAACAAAGGATCTAGGAATGTGAGCCATTTTAGACTAAGGTTAGATGTTATTTGAGACTGGAGTGCAGTGACCTTGAAATCTTAGCTTGTGATTTTCATCTGGTCCGTCAGTGAGGAGTCATCAAAAGTTATTAAACAGGGGAGTGGTGTGATGGAGATAGCTGTAAGGACAACCAGTCTGCTGGCAGCAGGAGGATGAACTAAAGCTGAGAAAGACCAGATGTAGAACAACTAGTTGAGAGGTTACTGCAATAGTCCTGGTGTGAGGTAAAAAGGGCTGAGGCTAGGAAGGTGACCATGGAGAATGCAAAGGGAGAGACATTTTATTCATATATTCATTCATTCATTAAACGAATATTTATCAATCACCACGAGGTAGGAATTGTGTTAGATGTGAGCACTGAAATCATAATGACATGCGTGAGGGAAGGTTTAAAAATGAGAGTCGTGAGGGCCTCCTGGTGGTGCAACGGGTTAAGTTTCAGCACTATGAAGCTATCAGCAACCACTGCAGCACAAGTTCGATCCCCAGCCAGGGAGCTGACCCACATGGCACAGTAGACCTCTCCTGTCTCGCCTGCTGCTCCCCTCAGCAGTATATTTCAGTAAATCTGCCTGCTCTGCTCCCCACTCTGTCTCTGGTGAATCCTTTCACCCCCAGCACCTCTGGCCTACACCCCAGTTCTTGTATGCATAAATAAATAAATCTTTAAAAAAATGAAAGTAGTAAAAATTAACTAAAGATACAGCAATTAAGTCAAGAGAATTACATAAGCTAAAAATATAAAATGAGACATCAAAAATATAAAATAGGAGGAAAGAGTAAAAAATGCTCAGTTCTGGAACATGTTCAAACATATTACTATCAACTCAATATTGACTCAAGTCAAGGGAAATATATAACATAAAAATATAAAATGAGACAACAAAAGCATAAATTGTGGGGAGTGGGGAGAGCAGAAATGCACAACTTAGGAATGTGTGAAAATATGTAAGAAGCTACCAACTCAATGCAGATCAATATATACATAAAATCTTATTTCTGAACCTCACAGTAGCCACAAAGCAAAAACATGTGGTAAAAATAAAGGATGAAAAAGGAACTTAAACTTACCACTAAAGAAAGACATTAAACTGAAAAGGAAGAAAAAAAAGGGAGAAACAGAGAAGGACTTTGAATACAACCAGAAATTAACTTTAAAAATGTCAATGAATACATGTACATCAATTATCATTTTAAATGTAAATTGACTCTCAGCTCTGCAATCAAAAGCTATAGAGTGACTGAGTGGATTGAAAAATACCCAGACCTAACTATGTGTTGCCTATAGGAGACGCACTTGAGAAATAAGTACAGTCAAATTAAAAGTGAAAGGGTAAGGAAAATATTCCATGCAAATGGAGGTAAAAAGAAAGCTGGGATATATACTCATATAAGACAAAATCAACTTCAAAACAAAAACTGTTTAATATGAGATAGGTATGATATAATGATAAAGGGGGCAATCCACCAGGAAGATATAACAATCATCAATATATATGCACCTAATATAGGAGCCCCAAGATACATAAAACAAATATTAACAGATGGACACAGGGAAATTGATAGCAACACAATAATAGTAGGGGACTTTAACATCCTATTACATCAATGGATAGATTCTCCAGACAGAAAATCAATTAGAAGACATTGATCTTAAATGATACATTAGACCAGATGAACACAATAGATTTATACAGAACATTTTATCCAATAGTACAGTACATGCATTCTTCTCAAGTGCACACACATATTTGGATTCAAAATAAATCTAAAAAAATTTTAAAAGATTGAAATTACACCAGCTTCTCTGACCACAATGGTACTAGGCTAGAAATCAACTATGAGAAGAAAAACAGAAAGACCACAAGTAATTGGAGATTAAACAACATATTACTGAATACCTATTGGGTCACTGAATAAATCAAAGGAGACATGTATCTGGAGATGAAAGAGAATAAGAATACCACACACCAGAATCTTTGGAATGCGTCAAAAATAGTACTAGGAGGGAATTTTTGTAGCAATATTGGTAATTTCAAACAAACAATTTAATCTTTTTTGTTTTTATTATTTATGTCTTTTACATTATTGTGTATTCCCTGTAGGTTTCCCACCACCAATTAACCCGTGACCTGTCACCACAGTCCCCCGTGCTCCCCTCTCCCCCATTCTGAGCCCCTATCCTCCTCCTCTCTCACTAAATGTCTCTCTTTTATTTGGTTCCCCTATATTCTTGTTATAAGTGAAACCATTCGATATTTTTGTTTTTCCTTTTGGCTTATTTCACTGACCATGAACCCTTCTTGCTCCATCCACGTTTCTGCTAATTACATGTGTTTATCTTTTTTGAATGCTGAATGTATTCCATTGTGTATATGTACCACATCTTCTTGATCCAGTCATCTATTTTTAGGCATTTGGGTGTATCCATGTCTTAGCTATTGTGAACAGTGCTGTTATAAACATGGGGGTGCATGTATCCTTTTGGATTAATGTTTTCATGTCCTTTGGGTAAATTCCCAAACAAACAATTTAATCTTACACCTAAAGGAACTAGAAAAAGAAGAACAAATGAAGCCTTAAGTTTGTAGGGGGAAAATAATAAAAATCAGAGTGGAAGTAAAGAAAACAGGAAACAAACAAACAAACAAATCAATGAAACAAAGAAGATACTAGCAACACATATATCAGACAAGGGGTTAATATCTAAAATATGTAAAGAACTTGTACAACTCAGCAACAACAACAAAAAATGCAACCAGATTAAAAAATGGGTAGAGGGTCTAAACAGATATTTCACCAAAGAAGATATACAGAAAATCAACAGACACATGGAAAGATGGTCTATGTTACTTATCATTAGGGAAATGAAATCAAAACCACAATGAGATTTCACCTCACACCAATTAAAATGGCCATTATAAAAAATGTCCAGAAATGGTAAATGTTTGTGAAGATGTGGAGAGAAAAGAACCCTCATACTCCATTGGTGAGAATGTAATTTGGTGCAACCACTATGGAAAACAGTATGGAGTTTCCTCAAAAAATCCAAAATAGAACTACCACATGATCAGTAATTCCATTCTGGGTATTTGCCCAAAGAATATGATAACACTAACTTGAAAAGTCCTATGCGCCCCTCTGTTCATTGCAGCACTGTTCATAGTAGCCAAGAAACGGAAACAGCCTAAGTGCCCAATGATGAATGAATGGATAAAGAAGATGTGGTATATGTACGCAATGGAATACTACTCGGCCATAAAAAAGACAAAACCTTGCCATTTGTGACAACATGGATAGGCCTTAAGAAGGCGATGCTAACTGAAATGTCAGAAAGAGAAAGACAAATACTATATATTTCACTAATTTGTGGAATATAAATAAAACAAATTCTTAGACTCTGACAACAGATTTATGGTTACCGGAGGGGAAGGAAAGGGAGAGACTAGATAGAAGAGGCCAATAATTTTGGTGATAAATGGTGACTAGAACTTTGGTGGTGGGTCTGGTGAGAAAAAATGTAACCTTGGAATCTATAAGAAGAGGGGAAGGGGAAGAAGGGAGAATAAAGGAGGAGGAGGAGAAGGAAAAAATGACCACTTGCCTCTGCTGGGAAACAGGATCTAAGCAAAAAAAAAGGTAACCAAAAATGACCCTTACATGGCGAAGTCAGGATGCTGCCAATAAAAGAACAGAGAAGTCAGGAGAAAGTCCTAGTTAGAACATCTATGAAATAATTCTGAATCTAGTTTGATGCTACAGTATAACAGGAAGATGGAATGATCCAGCAACAGGGAAATGTAGGCCTCATACTAGAAGGGAAGTTAAGGCAGGAGGTAAAGACAGGGGTACCTCTACAAGGAGTGGGGCTTCAAATCCACTCAAGTTCTGTGACATTAAAAGGTCTGAGCCAGCCTGACTGTGCTTCATTCAAAGTTCAGAGCACAGAAAGCACAATACAAACCTGGTACAAACCTACTGCCTCTCTCCTGTGATTCCTGACGTTATAGCCTCATCACACATGTGGAGATGAGTTTTCAGAAGTTGTTATTAAAACCTTGGATCTGACTCCTGTTTCACCTCTGGCTTGAATAGTGCTCTTCCCCGTCTTGGCTAGGAAAGGGTGTACTGCAGGCAGATGGTAAACTGTGAACAGAAATAAACTCTCTTCACATGTAGCAAGTATATTTATATCCAATCCTATAATATCACTGCAGGCATAATTATAGCCAATCCTGTAATTGCATTGTGGGTATTAGGCATCAAAATCCAACCAAATGTGCCATGGAGACCAGGAAGATATGGCTGTTGGGGCAGGGAGCATGGGGCCAGCTGCTGCCCCTCAAGATGACTGGATGAAAGCTATTTATAGCTTATAGGGGGCTCTGCCCACAAAACTATGGGGGGAGGTGATAATTTCATGGAGTATATAGCTCAAACTCCTGTGTTAGTAGAAATTCATGCTTTTAGTCTGGCTTTGAAAAAATATATAAAAATCAATGCTTATACATTGCACAAGGTACCTTGTATGCAAAATTATTCATAATTCCACAATCCCCAAATAGCATTGTTAACTTTTTAATATTTGTCATTATAGCATTTTGATTTAACATGTGTCTTGTGTTACACTGCAAATAATGTCATATCTTGTTCTTTTCCATTTAATATCATGAGTACTTTTCTAGGTATGTTCTAAAACATTATTTGAAAACTTATATTGCATTCTGTTCATGTGATGGAACATTATATAGCAGTTAAAATGAATAAATTAGACCTTCATGTATAAATACAAATAACACTTAATATAAGATTAATTAAAAAGGGACTTACAGAGTTAGATATATAATTCAATTTTTGAGACGATCAGAAACAATATTATATACTTCTAATGTCAACAGATGTAAAAGATATAAAAAAATAGATGGCAGGAATTTTCTCTGGGGAGGGAGGTAAGAGGCTGAAATTAAGGAACTGCATGAGGTGACTAATCATTCCTGTAATTTATTATTTCTTTTAAAAATGATCTAAAGACAGCAAAGTCTTAAAACTCTTTTTTAAAAAGGTTTATTTATGCATACAAGAGCTGGGGTATAGGCCAGAGGTGTGGGGAGGGGGTGGTGAGAGATTCACCAGAGACAGAGTGGGGAGCAGAACAGGTGGATCCACTGAAGTACACTGCTGAGGGGAGCAGCGGGCGAGGCAGGAGGGGTCTGCTGCCCCATGTGGAAAGCTCCCTCTGGGATCGAACACGTGCTGCAGGGGCTGTGGATAGCTTCACAGTGCTGAGACTTAACCCGTTGTGCCACCAGGGTGGCCCAAATCTTAAAACTTATTGAATCTATGTTGTGATTAAATATGTGTTCATTATACTTTCTCTATTTTTCCTGCATATTTGAAATATAATTTTTTTAATAAGTAAACATTCTTTTTCAGAGCACTTTTAGGTTTATAGGAAAGTCTTGGGAATTCCCATATGCCTTTTTATACCCTGTTTCTACCAACACACACACACACACCCCTTATTATTAACATCTTGCTTTAGTGTGGTACTTTTGTTACAACTGAGTAAACATATTACTAGAAACTAAAATCCATTGGTTATGTGAGGGTTCATCCTTCCTGTTGTATATTCCATAGGTCTTAATAAATGAGTGGTGACATGTGTCTGTCATTACCATCGGGTACAATATCCCTGCTCTGAGTATCACCCAAGGTCCACCTACTTGCTCCTCGTACCTCCCTCCCTCCACCCAAGCCCCTGGCAACCACCGATCTTTCTTTCTGTCTCCATAGTTCTGCTATTTCCAGAATGTCATGCAGCTGGAATTACATAGTAAGTAGTTTCATAGATTTCTGAATAAATTTGAAAAGCAAATATTTAAAGGCAATCATAAATGAAGGAAACAATAACCAGCAGGAATCTCCCTATTTTGAGATAAGCACAGTTAACCATGCACACACATGGCTTTTTTCTTGTAAATGGCTTTACAGTATGCAAAATATCATGTTGCTTTTGCTTTTCATTTCACAAATGATATTTTGTGGACCCCATGTCATTCAGAACTTTTTTTAAGGCCTTAAAGAATGTTTCATGCTGTGGGATATTAGTGAGTCAACTGGTCCTTTACTGTTGAGCATTTAGGCTGAGTCAGGAATCTTCTCTGGCTTTGCAGAGCCCCTCTTAGACTAGAAAAGGCCTTTGAGGGTGCAGAGAATCAGGAATATGCTGTCTTTTAGATTTCGTCTCCTGGACAATACAGTGGACAAAGCCATCGCTGACTTCTTTCCTCCTCTCACTGAACTCAGAATCAAGCACTTTGCAAGAGCCTGGCGAACACAGGTTGAATGAGTCTGAGGTGCCCCTAAACATTACCTTGGGGTCATCTCTAAGAGAAATTCTGAACCACCACAGAGACAGCTGACTTCAATGCAAGAGAGCTTGTATTGTTCAAGAGGAACCCGAGAAAGAGATCAGGGAGCTTGTTTTATGGAGCAGAGGTAGATGGTACCGGAAGAACTTGTCGTGGGCACTGGGGGAACAGAGCGGTGTGTCCCCAGAAGCCCTGCAGGGGGACAGTGAGAATATGTGCTGCTGCCCTGGGATTCAGAAGCCACCAGTGACTGGGGTTTAGTATCCTTGAGGAAACCACTCAGTCTCCCCTGAGAGAATTTTCCTTTTTTTTGTTTTTTGGTCAGTTTAATCATCCTGGTTGAGACTTGGCATCTGGTATGGAATTCCTGGTTCCAATTCCAACTCAGGCTATTTGACTTTGGGCTAAACCAAGAATGTTTAAATGAGATTGTATATGTGCTCAGTGCTCGGCACAGTGCCTGGCACTTAGTGCTCAGTGAATGTTGGTAATAACAACTTAGCACCTGTTCTTTTAAAAAAATAAGGTGAAAGGTTATCAGAGAGGGTGGGAGCAAAGGTTTGCAGGGGTCCAACAGACTGTGGGGCAGTTATTGGCCCTCTGGTGGTGGTCTTAGTTGGTAATTCACATCTGAGCTGTGGACTTGGATCCTAAAACATATACAGTGTTGTAAATCAACATTATCTCAATATTTAAAGAAAAAAGAAAACCCAAGAAGAGAAAGGACAGGTTTGAGAAAAACAAGAAACATTTTATCAGGGAAAGACAGAAAAAAAAGAGGAGGAAGAGAGTGCTATGAAGAGATGACTGATTCCGATGAACTGGGAGCACAGAGGAGAGAAAGAAAAGCGGGATCCCAGAGACAGAAAATAATATCCAAGACTGTGAGCTCCAGAAGGGAGAGCATTCACCACTGTGAACACACTAGAGACTCAAAACAGTATTTTCTAATTATGAAAACAACAACAACTGCAGAGCATGCATAATAAATGAGTGAGGTGAGCACTTAAAAACAAAGAAACAAAGACACGAGGCCACAGTCAGCAGAAGCACCGACAGCCAAGCCAAAGTCACTGTGAATCTTGCACAAACACTTTTCTAGTAGAGAAAGGCCCAGCACATTTCACAATGCCAGGGATGGCCTGGATTCCAGTGGGCGGGGCACTATGAAAGCAAGAAAGGGAAACACCCTATTAAATGGTTCAAACAGAGTCTGGGTGACATTAGTGATTTTTGCAAGCTATCTGCCAGCCTCTTCATATTCTAGGTATTTTTATGTCTATTCTCATGTGTAGCCATCTTTAGGTCTGATCTTTTGTTTGGCAGCTAAATCTAGCATCTTGGGTTGGATTTTCCAATGGATCCATGACCCTTGAAGTCACTCAATTCTCTTTCCACCCAGTGAGGGGGTTTCTGTCCATAATAGCCCTGTATATCTCCCTCTGATCTAGGAGACATTCTGGATTCTTCCCTTCCCCTCAATCATTTCCAAGCGAACCTTGTCAATTCCATCTTCAAACCACCTTAAGTCTCTCCTCTTCCTGCTATCACCACTGCCACCCTCCTCCACCCCTCAGCAAACTCCAAGCACCTCACTGGTCTCCTGACTTTCAGCTTCCAATCCTACTGTCTCTTCTCCCCCAGAAACCAGTGCACCTTTAAAAAAATGGAAATCAGATTGTCATTCTCTCTCTATTTTAGGTGGAATTCCCCAGGAGAAGACCCTGAGACCAGGACTCACAAGCAAGTATTTTATTTAAGACGTGCCCCAGGAGAAACCGATAAGGGAGAGGGGACACAGGGGAGAGCGGGGGCAGGGAGTAGGAGACACCAAGCAAGGAGGAACCCCGGGGGGCCCCCCCTGCGTCCTGGCTCCGTCCTTCTGGCTTTTCATACTCTGTGCTGCTCCTGGGCCGCGACGCAGGAAGCTTAGGAGGAGCTCTCTCCGTGTGCAAACCTTGGTTTGGAAACCAGTAAGTGCTGAGCTTCTAATAAAGCAGCTCACCCTACTTTCAGAAAGCCTTACCTGAAAGTCTGTCCCAAGACTGAACTGTAGCTATTTTCCTGTCATATCTACTGGTCTCCTCTCTAAAAGGATGCAGGAGAGCACTGCCCCTTCCATGGCAGTCCCTAAATATCCAGTGCCTTACTTTTCTCTCCTCCAGGCTAATCAACCCCAACTCCCCCAAAGGTCCCTCAGTTCAGGCGGATCTTAGAACCATTGGCACCTGTAAGTTTACCAGTTGGATACAATTCTTTTTACCCACCCATGTAATGCATAGCAGTTCCTCCCATCCTACCCTGAATACACCCAGTCTTGGAAGGTAAACTGGGTCAAAGCAGATAAGAACCCAGAGGAGCGAAGCTGAAGATTACCTGGAATCAGCAGGCCCAGGTTTAAATGCCAGCTCTGCTTATTGACTGATCTTGGGCAAAATACTTTGGCTCTTAGAAGTCCAGTTTCTTCATCTGTGCAGAGGGGAAAAAACAAGAACACTGACATAACATGGATGTTTTAAGGTTAAATTGAATAAGACAATGAATGTAAATCCCTTAGCAGAGCGCCCAGAACAGCCTTAGAAACTTGGGGCTGCTCCAGGCTTCCCCTCTGACTTGAGGCTTTGCTGCCTCTGCAGCCACTTCCCCCAGTCAGGGCCTCCTGCCAACTAAGCTCCACTTCAGATGCCCTCACACCAGCACACACCTGCACATACCTTCAGTCATGATACGGCTTCCGGCCCTGTGTCCAGATGTTTCCCTGGCTATTATTTCTTCCCATTGCCTCACTCTTGTGCTCCGCCTCAGGGTTCCACCTCTCTAGCCTCCTCCTCACCACTCATCCCTACACCCGCTACAGAGTCATTGTCCTTTTCCCTTTTCCCTGCCCTTTTTTGTTCACTTAATTCTTGTTTTTTTTTGGATGACATGAAAACACTCATCTTTTTTAAAGTTTTCGTTATCTCTTTACCTCCCTTCTTAGTTCCCAGCAGCTGAGAGAAAAGGATCTAATAAATAAATACGAGTTCTCTTGTCACATAGATACCTTAAGCTACAGGCCACCTTGCAGCTGCAGCTTAGCACGGAGTGGTGAAATCAAGGTCAGAAGGGGGGCCTCCAGCAGTGAGGGCCCCAGGAAAAGGAGCCCCAGGAAGCTCTTCCCTCTCACCTATATGTGTTGCATTTTATATATATATATATATGCCTGTTGCATTAGTGACTATGGTGCTAGTGTCTGCTTGTGCCTGACTTTAAAGGGCACATCTCTAATACTGGACCTTTAATTACTGTTTTCTAGGCTTTGTGTTAATAGCCTCTATCCAATGTTGGGGGTAGTTTTTTCTATATCCAGCTTGCTGAGCTTATCTAATGCATAGTTGAGGCTTGAGTTTCTAGGTTGGAAGTAGAGTGCTGATAGACAGGGAAGCGGGTGAGAAGTAGGTTGGCTCAGGAGGTATCCCGGGACTATTAGAAGAAAGAATTGAGGCCAGGTGGGTAGGCTGGGGGTGCTAGAACATCCTGTCCAGAGGGCCTCAAGGCCCTTGAACTCACAGCGATATGGTGGGACATTCAAAGACCCCACTGGATCCTCGGGGGTAATGACAAAACTTGGCTCTGGTGGTAGTTCTTGTTTCTACTTTTATTAATGAAATAAGAAATTCTGGATTTTCAAGAAGGTTTTTTTTTTTTGGTAAAAATTTGGAGCAGATAACTGAAACTCCATCCTTTTCACATGAAAGGTTTTGGGGGCAGATCTGATCCCACTTTTCCATTCCAATCAGCTGCTGTGAAAGCCACTTCTTGTTCTTGCTGTGGGTAGATCAAGCCCTTTTTCTCCCTGATGGAAATTCAGGAAGGAAACCAAATAATTCCCAATAGAGACCAGAGTTGACCACAGTACCATCCAAAAGGGCTCTTAGAGATTTCAATCATGCATGTGAGAACATCGGAAACCAAGGCTGGTAGCTCGCTCTACATTGTCAGCTTCACAGAGAGTTTGGGAGGAGATACAGTTCTACCATTTTGACAGGAAAATCCTTTTTGATGGAGAAGAGTTGGTAATCTTTAACACTGGAAATGTCAATGAAAGGTTCTTTGACAAGCATCCAAAAGAAAATACTAAGCACTCCCAGTATAGACATCTCTTAATAAGCTCACCATGGGATTGGATAGAGGAAGGGATAGTCTAACATCAAAGTTGCCCAGGGAGGCATCAACTGATGGCCGGGTCTACCCCTGTACAAGGCGGCTTTGGGGGTGAGGGGGGATAGTTTTGTTTTTACAGTGACTGGTGGAAAACTAGACAGCCTGTCCCCAGATAATTACAAATTAAGTGTGATTGACTTCTTTGCTTAGTTCACTGAAGAGGTGTGAGGAGAGCAAGTGCTAAGCAACCTGTCAGGAAGGAAAAAGTTAAGCAAGCTGGAGATGTGTCAGATGGCTTTGGAATAGTCTCAGAAGGTGGCAAGTAAACAAAATCCATGAGAGAAGTCGAAGAAATTGGCATTACTCAAGCTTAAGGGGTAGCGACAGAAATGACGGTGTCTCGTCCTGTGAACTAGATCATCTCACACTCCAAAACCAACTTCCGTGTTAGCTGATGGTGGTGCCAGGTGGAAAAAGCTGATGGTGGAAAAAGTCAGGGACTTAGTTTAGGAGAACTAGCCGCCAGTACCACCTCTGCCAGTGAGTGACCCGGCAGTCTCTCTAAGTCTCATTTTCCACTGAAAAATTGGACCACTTTGAGGTTTCCAGAGAAGACTTCAGGACTTCACAAAAGAAGAAATATTTCCACATTTTAAACCACTCTGAGGGAATAGTGCTTTTAAATTATTACATTAAAAATGCATTTATTTAGTGGTCAAAGTCGTTCAAACATGGAGCTTGCTAGGAAAAAAACTAAGAAGTGTTTAGGAACTGGCCTGTAAGCCATTCCAGAGGAAGGATGGGACCTGCTTCATCTTAGAGACCTAAGCACCCAGCACAGCACCTCCTGGCATGCTCATTAAGTCCTGAGCACCCACAAACACTGAGAGAACATACAATTGGGGCCCAATACCCAACTCCAAGAATCATCCCTCCTGGCCAATCTAGCTTTTCTATCTTCCACCCAGCTGCCCCCTGAACCACCTTAAGCTATTTTGAAGCAAGTCTCAGACATCATATAATCCCCCCCCCCCAAATTTCAATGTGCCAGCCTGAAGGACAACTATTTTGTAAATATCTTTATCACACCTGAAAATTGAATAGCACTTCCTTAAATATCATCTAATGTCAATTCAATATTCCAATTTTCCTGATGTGCTCTAAAAATATTTTTGTTTGGTTTTGGTTTGCTTTGCTTTTATTTTTATTTTCATTTATTTTATGCTGGATTTATTACCGGGCCATGCATTTTTGTTTCTTCTTTTCCTCTATGCAGTCTTCACTTCTGGGGTCCTCTGCTCTTTTTCAGTGAGGATCATCATCAGGGCAGCAGGAAGAGCCTCCATTTGGGCTAATCTGACCATGAGCCCTGTGAGTTCTGCGATGCATCTTGGGGTTTCGTTCACCTGCCTGTGCTCAATGAGCAGAGAATCTACAGCTAAACCTTTAAGTTCAGTGTTATTCTCTGCATTTTTAAGCAGGTGCAGTTAAAGTCAAGCACTCTTTTGGGGCCACTGACCCTGCGTCCTGTCCCACTCTTTGGCCTGGGCCCACCTACCTCTCCACCCCTGGAGTAAGGGAAGGGCACACGTGGCTTCTGGGGAATGACGTCCTTCAGACATTTACTTGGTGACTTTTCAGACATGCACACCCTTGACGGCCTGAGCAGTTTTACCAATGTTCCTAAATGAACACAAGGATTTCAACCTCTGAACTCCGTGGCTCTGTAGGGTTTTCTGGGTCAAGTGAGCAGAGAATCATTTTCAGAGATCATCTGAGGTTGCTTTCAGGAAGAAAAAGCTAAAGATGTGTTCTTAGAGTTTGTTTAGGATGTACAGGTTGCAACTGGGTTATATCTATATTATATTTTGTTTTATCTAGAGTAACTGACCCTCTCCTCAACATTTTTTTGTGATTTCCTTGGTGAAAAGACTAGGTCTCTAGTCAGAGTTCCTATTATCTGGATATTTCCTTAACCCCAGAGTATCACTTAACTTGTACCTTGTACCTTGTTCCTACAAACTGGTAATTAGGCGAGAAAGCGATCAGGTTTACGGTACAATTTTTTGGCCAAGAATATTTCTTATGTAGCTTTTTGTATTTCAGTCAGGAGGCATTTAACACCCTGTTATCTTTCTTTCTTTCTTTTTTTTTTTTTAAAGATTTATTTGTTTATACATGCAAGCTGGGGTGTGGGCCAGAGGTGTGGGGGGTGAGAGGGTTCACCAGAGACAGAACAGGGAGCAGAACAGGCAGACTGACTGAAATACACTGCTGAGGAGAGCAGCAGGCGAGGCAGGAGAGGTCTGCAGCACCATGTGACAATCACTGTGGCCAGTTATGGAACTCATGTTGCAGTGGATCTGGATAGCTTCATAGTGCTGCGCTCAACCCCTTGGCCACTAGGGAGGCCCTCTTTTCTTTTTTTTCTTTTTAAGTTAGCAGCCATTGCCTAGACCTTGCCTAGATTCATTATTTATTTCATCTAAAGTTGCAAAATATTGATATGCTAACTCCAATCCTAGCTCATTTCTTCTTCTTCTGTTAACTGAAATATTTATTTTACAAAGAAAAACCTCCCCTTGTCAATTCTTCAGTTTCCTATTACACAGCTGGAAAAGTAATAGCAGAATAAATGTTTCTTTCTCTTGATTGACTATTTTAAAAATAATACATTGATTCACTGGCCTCCTTTAAAAGATGACAAATGACTAGTTTTTTTTTTTAAGTTCAAATTCGTTACAAACTCATGGATTTAAATATATTTAAGGAGTTTGAGTTCAATGATGTTTCACATTGTTTATTCTATCATTGGTCAATGAGATGGTGGGAGTCTCTGATCTGGTCCTGAGCCCCTTTGACCTCACGCCAATGGTGTTTGAGAGGTTCTTACTTTATTTTTCATTTCTTTTTTCTTCCAGTTTTAGTGAGATATAATTGACATATAAATTTGTATCACTTTAATATAGGCACTGCTAAGAAGGTTTGTGGAGATTAGCTTAGTCCACAGAAAGTAAGAAGCTAAATACAAAATCCCAGTTACAAGATGAGTTAGGTGTCATGGAGTAACAGCACAGTGACTACAGTTAACAATCCTGTATTACAAATTTGAAAAATTCTAAGAGAATGGAACTCAAAAGTTCTCACCCCACAGAAAAAAATTTGTAACTCTGCAAGGTGATGGATGATAACCAAACTTATTCTGGTGATCATTTTGCAATATATACAAATATGGAATCATTATGTTGCACTTAGAACTGAACAGTAAAGTGTGAGGGAGAGCAACCCGTCCACCCTAACTCTAGGGGAACTTGAGGGGGTCAGTCCCTATCCTGGGGTTGATGTATCCCGTCATCACCAGGAGTCCCGAGCCTGGGGACAGCTGTGCCTTTCCCTGCCCCAGCACACCTGTGGTACATACGACTCATGGTACATACATCATGCACACACACACACCCCTTAACAGAAACCACTGTCAGAAGGAAATCCAGGTGGAGAGCCAAGTACCTGGATTCATCTGTTTGCTATGACAACCCTATCCTTGCCATCACATCTTGACATCTCAGACCTATTATCCTCTATAACCAGAGCTAAAAAAATAAAGTGAAAAAAAAATCACGACGGTAATAATACCTATTTTTTTTTAGCACTTGCTATTCCACGAACTGTGTTAAGTGCTTTACATAAATTACTTTATTGATTCTAACCCTCAAAAATGATACTGGGTTCATTAGGGTGCTTTTAACTCCTTATGAGAGAAATTTCAAACTTAAAATAGCTCAAACATGAGGCGTTAGTTACTTTATATGTAGCAAGGAAGGACCACTTCAGGGTTAGTTAAATTAGAGATTCACTGATGTCATCAGGGACCTGGGTTTTTCCTCCTCTTTGCTCTCCAGGCTAGCGCCCCTTGTGATTGTAAAATTGCTGCTGAATTTCCAGGCATCCCATTGAAAATGACAAATGTTTAGCTGAGAAATGGTGTCTTCATTGTACCTTTTTTTTTTAGTACTAGAAAAGCTTCTCAAGAAGATTTTGATCACCCGTCTCATTTCAGTGTCCAGAACTGGGTCACACGTGTAAGCCTAGCCCAATCAGTGACCAGGGAGCAGGAGTAGAATGATTGGCTTAGATCAGGTGTGATTCACCCCTGAGTTGAGAAGGAATTGATGAGACAACCTAGAGGGGGAAAATGAGGGCTTTACAGCAAAGGAGGAAGAAATTGTTAGGAAACTGACCAACATTATCTGCTATCAACCTTGTGAGATGCATAGGGGAGGTGAAATTTAAAGACCAAGGTCAAAGAACCAGTTAATGGTAGATGTGGGATCTGAATCCAGAATTATCTGTCTCTAAAACTGCTCTCATAACCTATACTCTAGGAGGGAATTAGTACTTACCAGATTCTTTTGACCTCAAGGAACTCAAATCACTAAGGTTATATCCTTGGTGTTTCATAGGAAGGACTGGTGTGGGAGCTACTGATTTGAGAGACTAAGCAACTCAACCTCTTCCCTGCATGAGTCACTCAGTTACCCTCAGCTCTCCTGGAGAGAAAAGCTTGGGACACTGTGAAGTAAACAGGCTTCAGCCCCAGCTTTATGGCTTTCTGCATGAGCTTCGTAAGCAAACAGCACTTTTTATGTTCTTCTATTCTTCCTTTTATTCTGACATTGCCACACTTGGGGAATTCCTTCTTCCCAACTTTTATTATTGATTCTGGCTGGGACTTACAGTGATGGTACTAGGGGGTAACACCAAATAGCTGACAAATGGGAAGCCCATACACCAACCTGCAGGAAGAACTCTTGCAGTAGTAGTAGGAGGGTCCTGAAGCCCCTTGGCTGGGTCAGCAATGAACTCTTTAGTCACTGGATCATGGGGAAGTTCAAGGTGCCCCAGGGATGGAGAGATGGTGGAAGTAGAGGACAGGGGACTCAGGAGGCTTGGCAAGTAGGTGGGATGGAATATTTCATTTAGTAAGTTCTTAATTTCAGAGATTGTATTTTTCAGCTCTAGAATGTTTGGTAATTTTAGAGACAGATTCCAGTTCTCTGTTGAAATTCTTTATCTTTTCATCCATTGTGTCTTTTTCTTCTATTTTTTTTTGCAACATGTTTTTATTACTTATTAGAAAATCCTTATCTGCTAATTCAAAGATCAGAATTATTTGTGGGTCTGCTTCCTCTGTCTTTTTTTTCTTCTTAATTATTACTCATGTTTTCCTGCTCTTTGCATGTCTCATTATGGTATAAAAGACCTGTAGATGTTGTTGCCAATGCTATTTTCCTCCAGTGATGATTCTCTTTATCTTCTGTTAGCAGATGGGGTAAATCACTGATTATCTCAATCCAGTTAGGGGCTCAGCTTGATTGCAGTTTCATTGAGTCCCAGGCCAACTCTAGATCATCTTGTCCCAAGGAGGGAACTCACTTAAGGTTTTCTTTGACTGTCTGGCAGGTCTCTGTCTTCTCAAACTTGAAAGCTTGTGGGAGATTCTGTTCTGCTCTTAGGAACTCAGGCTCTTGGGTCTCTTGCCTCACAGTTTCAAAATTTGGCAAATGTCTTCACAGGGCAACACCCATCTTTATGCTTGATGCAGCCTTTCTCCCTCAAACAGACTTTGCTTCCTATGCACTGTAAGTCTGTGGAAAATTTCCCTCTGCCATTATGTTTCTAGCCCAGCCTCTCCTGTTCTATCCAAAATTCAGCGAATGTCATGGGGAAAATGGGCCACGAGTTTAGAATTCCTCTAGATTCCATGTTATGCCAGATCACATTGGTCAAAAGCTCTAGTAGTTTCTCTTAACCCCAGTAGAGAGCTCAAGTTCAGGCTAAGCTCTACCTAAATTTGGCAAATACCCCCAGGGTAGAAAATGATTAGAGATTATCAGTTCATTTCAGAAAAGGCTCTTCTCCAGGATGTTAGTTGATTAGTCCTCCTTGCTGCCACAACTCTCCAAAGTCTTTAAAAATATGAATGTTGTGACTCATCCAGGTTTTTCTAGTTGTTTTGGCAGGAACCTTGGATTGTTGCTACATACTGCATCCTATTCAAAAGAAGTCTTATGAAATTATTTCAAGATTTAATCACAGTATGGTCAAAGAGGTACATATGGCTGCATCAGCCAGGTCAGGGCCCCCCTCTATAGCTCTTCTACAGAGAGGACAGGTGCCCCAAGTAGACCAGAGTCTGCACTGGAATTGGGCAGCAAGAGTCTTTTTATTTTTGCATTGTGTGGGATGTGGGACAAAGCTGTCTGGAAAGTCTGGAAACTTTCACAGGCTGTGCCCCATGCTCCAGGAAGAGCCAGTCTTCAGTGGGAGGAAATGAAACGAAGCTCTTGCACAGAAAGTGGCAGAGGAACATCGATGGGAGGTTGGAGCCCTAATTGCAGTCACTCATGCTCGTTGTGGTTTGCTTATCTGAACTTCAATTGTTTTTTTTCTTTTTTGCCTATGCTAGTTTCACTGTCTTAAGAGGCTAGGTTAGCTCTGTTTTTTTTTTTTTCAAAGATTTATTTATACATACAAGCTGGGGTACAGGCCAGAGGCGTGGGGCGGCGAGAGGGTTCACCAGAGACAGAGTGGGGAGCAGAACAGGCAGATCAGAAATACACTGCTGAGGGGAGCAGCGGGTGAGGCAGGAGAGGTCTGCCGCGCCATGTGGGAATCTCCCCGGCCGGGCCTCGAACTTACATCGCGCGCTGCCGACAACTCCACAGTGCAGCGCTCAACCACTGTGCCACCAGGGAGGCCATAGCTCTATTTTTTTGTCCTTGGGCTTTATGAGACACCCTGTGTCTATATAATATATTATCATTTTCTTCTTAAGCCAGGTGAAGATGGTGTGGGTTACCTGTAACTTAAATAGTCTTAACTAAGACTGCTTCCTTCATGATGGACAGATTTAGAAAGGCCTCATGAAAGGTATCTCCCTCATTGGACAGAAGGAAAAGGAAGAATGTATGATGATATTGCTGAGACATCGGCTTTGGATCATGAATTCTGCCCCCAGAGAGAGTCGAAGGCTTCTGGATTCTGGACACATAACCCACCATAGCAGAAACTTCAAACCTGCTTAAGACATCATCCTAATCTATCTGTAAAAACCACACTGCTTTACTTTATTCAAATTAGGAATGTGTATATTCATCCTCAAACAACATCTAAATATGGGAGCAAGTGGAAACAAGGGCGATTCCTGTGTTTGCACATTTTTATCTACTCCTAGGGTTCCCGACTTGCAGATGAGCCTGAAGTTTACACCAGAGGCTACACAAGATAACTATTTGGACATCACACTCCACTTTGCCAGTTTCCGTTCTCTTGAATTATTTACCATCTCATTGTTTGCACTGAAACAGGATCTGGAAACACAGAGTCAGTGGTGTAGCCCTGTTCACAAGGTAGAGAAGGAAACTGGCGTTCGGTGTAGTGCCTGGGACAGGAACACTTCCTGGGTCTCTGGCTTTGGGAGGGCTGTAAGCACAGTGGGCTGAAACCAGAGCAGCACAGAGGAGAGAGCCACAGGCTGGTGGCCCCCAGGAACTGACAGAACAAGTCTGTCCTCTGAGGTTACTACCCCCTAAGCACAGAAACCCAGTGAGAGAACTTACCCCTCAATTGCCTGTCAAGTGGCGGCCTCTGAGCCTTGATTTCTTGGTCTGCAAAAGACAGATGGCAAAGGGGAGTGGGACAAAAAAATAAGCCTCTCTTTAGATCAAAAGGTTGTTGTTGCAGATTTTATTTTTTGTCCTCCTACCAAAATTCCCCAAAAGAAGACACCTTAGTAGCTATGAAAACAAGAAAAATATTCTAAAACTAATTCAAGCATTAATGTAGGAAATTTGGATAACTTGAAAAAGTATAAGAACAAATAAAACTTACTAGGAGTTTCACTACTTGCTAAGACTGGCTCATAATATTTTGATATATTTTCTTCCAGCCTTTTTTCCTAACCAAATAGATACAACAGGGAAATATTTGTTATACTGTTTTTTCTGTTCAACATTTTGTATATAGTCCTTCCAAACAAGAACTGTAGTGGTTAATTGTCTTCATATAGTTCATCACAAAGAGACACACAATTATAAAACTCTTGATTAGGATACAATGGATTCAGTTTGAATTCATGTTAAAATCTAATGGGGTAGATAATTACTCTCATCACTAGCTCTGGATGATATTAAGCATTGGTATTTGTTAAGAATTGCTTTATAATCCAGCATACGACCAATTTCTAGGAGCGTTATTTGTATTGTGTGGGTTTGGGCGGCATATTCTATAGTACATTCAATTGATTGTGAAATCTAAGTTCATATTGATCTTTTTGCATTTCCTTTATATTTCTGTCTATTTTCCTCTTTCAATTTTGAGGCTATTTTATTATGTGAATACAAATTCAAAATGTCAAAAAAAAAATCTAATCACAGTACCATGAAGGACGCTGACAATGATACAGTCACAGACTAAACAGAGAGAAGCAGGAACAGACCTGGAAACTGCTTTCACACCGGGACAATTTCAGGCTGTGCGGTGACCTCACGCTGCTGGGCCGTGGGCAGGATGTGAGAGAAAGGAAGCAATAGAGGGGAGGTGGGGCAAGGCGAGTGCCTGTGAGCACTCAGGTGAGGGTGTCTGCGTGGGCTGCAGATCCTAGAAAACTCCTGGCTCTGATCCCTGAGTTTGCAAATAGCTGCTGCGACTGTGCAATTTCATATGCTGGGATGGCCCAAAACTTCAGGCCAAGGGCCACCTTTAGAGTCATCTTTCCTGCCAGTCTTTTTTCCTAGGCATAGTTCTTTTTTCCCCTATTTGCATATATAGAATTTAAAGCATGAACATTTGTTACTTTTTTTTTCCATTTATACAAACTAGTCTTTAGGTTTGACTTGTATAAGCTTAAAATAGAGGAAAAGGAACTGTGTATCAATAGAAAAAAAGACACCTCATCCCTTTACTAGTAAGGGTTCTATTCACACTACCAATTTCATCTCAAATCGAAATGATTTTGAAATTTGAAAGAAAAATGGTCTGTTTCTTACAAATGACTTTCAGATGGAGAAGGAAGATGCATGCATAGTGGGGAAAGGCATATACCTCCTCTCCCTCATGGACAACTAGGAGAAGGGCAAAGAGGTAAGTAAAGGCATTCCCGGAAAGCTGGAAAAGCAGCCACACCTGCTCATTGGATCGAGTGTCTAGAGACCTTCTAAATAATTCAGGAGCACTTGGCTCCCTCCAGGGGCAGGTGTTGGGGAGAGTTTCCAGACAAGCATCTCCTCTTGCAAAACTGGAGCAGACCAAGGATCTGATTACTTGAAAAGGGGTCTGGTTAGTAGCTATGGCAACTTCCTTCTTCAGTCTTACAACTTGCCTTGGGCTAAGGTACAAGATGCTTCTGGGAAAACACTAATGCTACAGCCTCCAATGGTGGTTAAGAAATTTGAGGCCCAGTTGTCTGGTTTCTGATCCAGGGTCTACCACTTCCTAACTTTGTGACCTTGGGCAATTTAGTCAACCTCTCTGATCCTCAGCCTTATACCTGTAAAATAGGAATAACAATGTAAAATAGGAATAACAATCACAATCTGATACGCTCAGATTTTTGTGGTATCATATGCAAGTTTTTTACTATAGTGCCTGGTACATAGTAGACATCTCCTAAAAAAGTCCCCATCTTGAATGCCCAGAAGAGGTATTTGGACTTTAAATAAAAGAGCAACGTTCAGAACTATTCCTTAGAAAAAAATCAATTATAAGAGCTAACAGTTACTGAAGTTTTATCATAGGCTGGATGTTGTGCTGAGTGCTTGACCTAAAAACTCTTACAAACCCATTTATGGAAAAGAAAGACAAACGTTTTGAGAAGTTAAGTCACTTTCACCAGTCAAAAAGCTAGTAGGTGGCAGAATCCATATCCAAACTCTGTTTTGCCTCTTATTAAAAAATAAAAAAAGGCTGTGTTCCTAACTAGCTTGGTAAGTGGGTTTCTGGAAGTCATTTTACTGGGCAGCATTAGGTCTCCAGATGAACCCACCTTGAATGGCAGTGTGGAGTTGAGGACTTGAACAAGGGCAGATTCCCTGAGGTCTGTGGGGCCAGCCCGCCCTCTGGTGTCAGAGTGATCTGGGGTGACTGGGATCATGACGGCCTTGCTTTCCTTCTGCGGTTCTAGTACTTTCCTTCCAGGCAAGAGTAGATCTTGTTTCTTCCTTTTGATCAAAGGGTTTCTCCTGGGAATGTGTGGTAAAGTCTGGGAGTTAGGGAGAACAACATGGGGGTAGAGCAGCAATTCTCAGACATTAAGTTTTGAGCCAGTGGGTGGGGCAGTGTCTCATTCCCACCATTGATGATGGCAGCAACAGCAGCTAGAGCTGCAAAGTTATTAAAAATGCAAATTTTCTGTTTCTATCCTAGACCTACTGAATCAGCAATCTGTTTTAATAACCCTACAGGTGGTTCTGAGATTCTAAAATTTGAGAACTGCTGATACACAGAGATATACAGAGAAGTAGCAACCAGGCACTGACCCAAGCATGTCTGTCTCCACTGCTGATTTACTCAGAAACATGAACAGGTAAATTCCCCTTCTTTTTGTTAAAACAAGTCCAAGCTGAGGTTTCTGTGACTTGCTCCTACAAACAGTCCCACAGTTGCTTCCTCATGGACCCTATCCTTATAGGACACAAAATACTGTCCCAAAATATTTTCGTCTATGTCTACGTAAGAGACAGATGTAATAATGACATCATAACACCTGCCCCTGAGTCAAAGAAGAGCCTTGATTAACAGACTTACTGCCCTATACAGCCATGATTTCCAGATGATTCATCTGGATGTGCAAAAGCTTTGTGTTTGCTTAGAGATTTAAATATGAATTTCTGACTCGGAAGAGCACACACCACATGTATTTCGTTCTGTGCCGCTGTGCTCACGTGGATCTGGACCTAAGCCTTTTGCCCTGCTCCCACCCTGCAGACAGCAGGCGTGCTCTTTAACCAGTCTGGGATCACCTTTTTTCAGTCAGAGATGACATTTTTTTCAGGCAGAAGATGACATTCACTTGTAGTCACCTATTTCTGCGACTCAAATAGGGTCTCTACTGCTCATGCACTTCTCAGTAGCAGCCACCCACTTACTCCAAGTGCTTAGATGTTTCTCAAACTCATGCTCTGCTCCTCTCTGCTCATGGAGCAAAGTAGGCCTTCTGGGGACCACCTGAAGTTGGGATGGGAAAATCTGGCTCCTGTAAACTACCTGAGTAAAAGAAGAAACTTCTGATTTCTTGTGCAGACTTGAGCACACAGCATAGCACCTGATAAACCACAGCAAGAGTCCATCTCCTGCTTGAGAACTTGCTACGTACCAGTGCTGTACCAAGCATTTATGTTACCATCTGTGATGTAGGAGATGCCAGTATTTCCATGAACTGAGCTGACAGAACTTAAGTCACCTGCTCAAAGTCCCTCATTTATGTGGGACAGAGCAGAGATCTGATATATATTATCACGAATCTTCTGAGATGGAAGGGATAGAAGCCCAATTCAAACTAGCTTTAAGCAATAAAAAGAAACTATTGAATTTAGTCCAGGGGTGGACTTCAGGCACAGTTGGAACCAGGTGGGCAAAGTCTCTATATACTTCCAGCTATCTTTCCTCTGTGTTGGATACTTCTCATAAGGGTCTCCTATATGGTAGGTAGGAGGTATACTACCAGACTTAGATCCCCTTGAGACTTGAGAGTTCATGGCACCTGGGGAAGAGTTTGATTCAATTCCACCAGCATGCAGTTTGCTCAACTTTAAATTGTATGCTCAGCTTTGAAGCACTCATTGAAAGCAGAGGAACAGACAATTCTGATTTATCAGATCTGGACAAGTGACAAGTGAACTATGGAAAATAGTGAGGTGGGGAGAGATCAGCACCCCTTCTTTGAACCCCTGAGATTGAGCAGGATTATTACAAATTGGGAAGAGATGGTTAAGATAAAGGATCAGGTCTGATAAATAAAACTTGTTATAATGTAATCCTTAGTTGTCTACCTTTCCAACTGCATAATCTTGTAAATGCCCTTAATGTATGCGTATATTGTATCATAGAAGTTATGTTGGCTTCAAGTAGTAAAAAACCTAAGCCCCAGTAAACTTGGCTTGATGAATAAGAATATTTGTTATCTTACATATGCCAGTGTTTTTCTTACCGTTGGTGGGGAAGATGGCAGCTTCAGGGTTGGTTGGTTCGGCGATCCATGTTGTCAGTAGTAGCAAAGAGAGAATTTAGGATACAAAGCCCCCTTCCCTCAGCTTGGACAAACCAGTAAGTACTGGAACAGCCTGGGTGGGGTTCTTGTGAGGCTATGGCTACTTCTTGCCTTCTGGTGGGAATATCCTCACTTTTGGTAGAAAAAAGGAGAATGCTGATGGCCTGCAGTCTCTGCAGAAATGGGCTAAGGCTAAGATTACCTCATAGGGGAAGAGGACCTGTTAGATAACTAAACCTGATCCATCCCTATCCCACCTCCAAAGAAAGGTGGCTCTAGTCGAGGTTATTCCAAGACATCCCTCTCTGGGATGTAAGACCTTCCTGCTTACCCAGGGAACCTCTGCTCCAGTTTGGCTGCTCAGACTGGAGATTCACCCCTACCTCAGGACTTTTGCTTACACTAGTCCTGCCTGCTGACTCTGCCCTATCTTTGGTCCTATAACTTGTCTCTCAGGGCTCTGACCCAAGCTAGTTCCTCAGAGTCTTCCCCCGGGGCCCTGCCTTCCTGGGTCTTTTCTATTTTAAACTCCAGGAGCATTTGTTGTCTGCTTGGATGCTGAATACGACATTTACCATACAGTTTCAAGCAGGACTTTATTTATTTCCTTTTCAGGCAAACTACGACAGAGCTCCCTATTCAGAGGGCACAGCAGGCCGGATAACTTCCCAGACCATGTAAGGGGGTCTGGATGGCAGAGTTTGGAGCCGGCCTGGGAACATGTTCCACATTGACACTGTAATTCTATGCTCATAAAATATCCTCAGAGGATAAGAAAAAGCATGTCAGGGAGTGCATATTTTTTTTGGGAGGGGCCTCAGGAGACAAGAAATCTTTCAACTGCAGACTGTCAGGCATCAGGGACTTAGACAGAGGGAGTGTGGGGTGGGTCCATGAAACAGGTAATCCTGAGGCAATGGGGCCCAGAGAGACTCACCCGAAGTGAACGTGTCCGCAGGGAATATGGCCGTCCAAGTGGACCCCAGGCGTACGTGGCACAATGGCACCTGCTCCCGTGGCGCAGACTCCGGCCTCAGGTCACCAGGACACTGTCAGCCCTTAAGCCCCTGGGGTTTCGTTCCTGTTTTCCTCTTCTCTCTCCCAGTCCAAGTCCCGCCCTAGAGAATCTGTCTGTGCTGTTTCCACCGACACTCTTGAGACAGACTATCTCCCTAACCAACTCCCACAGAGGGGGCAATGGCAGGGGTGGGGGTGAAGGTGGGGGGAGGAGGAGCACGAAGGACCCACAAAAGGGCAGAGGAAGGAGAGGATGACAACCAACAAGGGAGACAACTACGGCCATGCAAACAGGCTTTTCATAAGAACTTTATTTCTCAAAAATGGGGGAACCCAAAGTATTAAAATAATCCTCTAATTTTTGTTTTTGGAGGAAAGGACAGGATGACAAAATAATTCATATAAAAATCTCAAGCATAATTGCAGTAGATACCTCATCCTGAAATCGCACCTCCCGTCTGCAGCTCCAGATTCCAGTCCCATCACAGGTGGGGAAGAACCGCCTGGATCTGGAGAGACTGGAGGCATCTGGAATGTGTCTGTATTTGCTCCACAAATAAATACAAAAAGTTGATCTTCTCAGTGGAAATGATTCAGTCCATCTTTGTGATTGTTTCTGATGAAAAAGCTAAAAAAAGAGCTGCCCTTTTAAAATTCCAAATCTTTCCTTTTTGAAGATGACTACGAGAGTGAAAGAAACAAAATGTGGGAAGACTTATCAAGTCTGACTGGTCCTAGGACCAGCCATATGCCAAGGGAGCCTTCACCTCATTGAAGAGATAAAGCGGTAAAAAGCGGCCATGATTTTTCCACTGCCTTTTACATGGAGAAAGTGTACCTTTCTGTTTCTATCACTGGGGGAATGGGGCTGTACGAAGCAAAGTCCCTATCTGTAGCAATGAAGCAAAGTTCCCATCCTTAGCAATTATTTTCTAACTGAAAAAAGAAAAAGAAAAGAGAAGAGGGCAAGCTAGAACATGCACATGAGCCAACACTGATATTGCCAAATGAGCCCAGAGGCATCTAGGAGCACTTTCCAACAGCAGACCCTTCCAGGAAGTGGAGACAAGAGCTGGCTTATCCCCTGAGATTCTGAAGACAAGTTGAACTGTGAAGACCTCGGAACATTCCTGGGTTTCCTGGCTCTTCTCTGAAAGCTTTCAGTTGGTATTTCTCTGAGGAACAGGGAGGTTCTCATGAAGATATTTTAAACTTCCATGCTCTGAGAAATCTGAGACCACGTGGTCCTGCCCTCGCAGCAGCCACTTAGTAGTAAGAAGTCCCTCAAGTCCTACTGGTCCCCGGGCATGGATTCTCGATGTACTGATGCCCACTTCAGCTCCTGCAAAAAAGCAGAGGAGGATGTGGTATTCGCAGCCTCTGTTTTCTACTGCCCACCGGGCACACGTCTCTTCATTCTCCTCTCTGGGGACCCTCCCTTCCGGCCCCCTAGCCTCCTCCCCAGGCCAAACACAATGTTTGGGCCTCTCTTTGGTACTTTATCCCTAATGCATTTTGCCAATACTCAAAGTGCTGTGTCTTGTATCTGATTAGTGTCTGGAGTGGGACCTTAATTAAACATGTCAGCATTTTTTGAGGTGTACCACTATTTTTAGCATGGAGGTTTCATCTCCCCAAATAGTTTTTAAAACCTAAAAAGGAAGGGGCATGCTCTTAGCGCCTTCCAGTATTCTTGGCACAGAGAAACTCAGATGGTCACTGTCCATCTTCCTTCCCTCTTGCTCCAGGCTAGACGTGGGGGACAGGGAGCTTCAGGGCCGGCTCGCTGTTCTGCACTGTATGGAGTGGAGGTTGTGCTCCCCTGTTCACCACCTCACTGAGCACGTACTACCAGGCACTGTGCGGGACCCTGGGCATACAGTGGTGAGGAAGGGATACAGGTTGTTTTCATGGAGCTTATATTCCCGCAGGCAAGGCAGCTAGAGAACAGTTAAGCACATCACGTCATGTGGTGACAGACAGCAGTGAAGGGTGCTGTGACAGAGTGTGGTTCGAGTGAGTCCCATAATGGATGGGGCCGTCAGCGAGAGCCTTTTGCTAAAACCTGATCAATGAGAAAGTGTCAAGCAGGGAGCATGCGGTGGAGAGAGGCGAGAAGAGCCAGGGTAGAGACCCGAGTGGGATGCACTGGGTGGTGGGTGGTTGGCAAGGAGACTGAGACCACCAGTTTCAGATTCTGGTTTAATCATGTAGAGGCCACAGGACCCCGGGCACATCACCTAACACTCTCACTAGTTTTTTCATTTGGAAAGTAAGAAAAAGAACAGACTCCATTTTGTAGAACTAAGTGAGATAATGCACGTGGTACACTTAGCTCAGTGCTGGGAGTGCGCTAAATGCTTAGTAACTATCATCTGTCACTGCCACTAATGCATTTCACAGGAATGCCTCTGAGCCAGAGTTTCAGCTTTGTTCTTAGCAGGCGCTGGAAAGACAATGGGTAGTCATCTCTTTTTCCCTATTGTGGTCTTTCCCTTGAAAGTGGGGCACCTCAGCGCTTAAAAGTATGCTATTTCTTCTTCAAGAACACGGAATACAGAGATTGGTGCAAGAAATGTGATAAAAAAAAAAAAGATAAAAAAAAAAAAAAAAGAAATGTGATAAACCCAAATCCCAATATAACAGAAACAGGCAACTGAAAAAGAGTTTAATGACTGAGAATAACTGAGTAAAATTCCCTTTGGTAACCTTTAACAATTTAGTGGGAACTACTTCTCGGGCAGATCAGCCATTCGAAAGTCAAAAGAGATTAAAATGTTATAGGTGGCTGAAGTAATTCTCAGATGTGTCATGAATGCTTTACTGGAGCTTTGTGGTGGAATCTCTGAGAACCAGAAACATTGTGCAAACCCCTTACAGGAGGGGGATGGAGATTTTATTAATCATGGGATTCGGGAGGAGGCTGCCTTTCTGAAGCTTCTTATTTCAGTATGCTCTAGAAGTAAACCGAGCACCAGTGGGCCTACTTATTTGTTTTTGGTGCTGACACTTAAGTCCAGCATAGGTACTAAACACCCTGCTCCGTCCTGTCCTCGTGGGGGATTCCCAGCTCTCAGGAAACCTGGCTGTGACTCTCTGAAGAAATGTTTGCAATGGCAGTGCTGGTGGGACCTTGGTCCATGCCCCTGTTCCAGTTGGTGCAAAAGGACACGCCTGTTCTGCCCACGATAAGGTGGGGAGGAGCCAGGCTTCAGAGGCGCGTGGGTTTGGGTGTGAATGTCCATTGCATTACTTTGGGCAAGTTATTTCTTTGGATATGTTTCCCATCTATGAAAGCAGAAATACGAGTGGTTACCCTGTTGCACGTGACATGCCCAAGCACAGGACTTCTGTCAGCCACGGCAGCTGTCTTTATTCTCGCTCATGAGTCCACCTCCCCTAAGTCTTCCCTGGCACATGACTCTGAGGAGTCTCCTCCTCCCGTTGTGCTCTTTGGACCACACTGGGACTCACAAGACTCCTTTCTCCCGACTGGAGTCCTCCTTACCCAGTCCGAAGCGGTAGCCATCAGAGAAGCGAGTGCTGGCATTCCAGAACACACAGGCACTGTCCACGTGCTGGAGGAAGAACTCTGCTGTTTTCTCTGCAACATAAATAAAAGAAGAAATTGAGCTAAGATGACCCATGAGAACATCTTGCTTCCAGTGATTCACTGATGACTGACCAGGGCAGTGCCCAGGTCCCCAAGGAGATCCCCTACGTGTTAAATATGCAGACTTGTGAACAATCTGAAGAGGAAGGGGGGCAAGCCAGCTCTGTCTGTCACAGTTGTGGGAAAGCAACTGCCTGAGAAAGACTGGGTGGAATCCAGATCTGCTGCTGCAGATAAGCCCTTGGTGCTGCGTTAGTCTATTTACACAATTTATAGGATCCAGAGCCAGAATGACTGAGTCTTAACTCCAACTCCACACCCACTAGATGGGTGACCCTGGGCAAGTTTCTGAACCTCTCTGTGCCTGAGTAAACAGGAGAGTGACCATTACCTAGTTCACATGGTTGTGCAGAAGATAAAATCAGTTGACACTTACATAGCACTCATCCTGGAGTGCTCAGTAACTGTTAGCTGTTATTTTTGGTGGTGGTGTGATTCCCCAATAAACTGACTGTAAATTCCTTGAGGGGATTTACCGGTTTCCTTTACCATCAGGCCTCCAGTGTCTCTTACTGTGTCTGTGGAGTGGATGAATGACTAGAGTTAAACTCTGCCTTAAACCACTTGGTTTTGCACTTGACCTCTTGGACTTCATTTCCTCAGCTATAAAATGGGCTTATTTCAACCATTTGACTAGTGTTGTATAGATTAAATTATGGTACCTCTGAGAGAGTCATCTTTAAAGTTGAGCTAATCATCTCTTCCCTGTCTCCTCTGACAGCGCTACTGTGACAATATGAGTTCACACAAGAAGCACTCAGCAAATCAGTAAATTCAGCCAACACCTGGCCTCATCATTAGTCTATTCAGATTATGTTTTCCTTCAGTCCAAAAGGGGCTGAGAGGAGCAGGACCACCTCGGAGATCAAAGCAGTAAAGCAGACACCACATGCTTGAAGCATCTGGACACTGACCATTCTCTGTGACGATGACATCCGTGTGGGAGCTGCCGTACTTGTGGATGTGGTCGATGGCGTCCTGGACACTGTCCACCACTTCAATGCAAATCTCCAGGTCCCCGTACTCAGTTCGGAGGGACTTCACTTCGGAGGGGCTGAAGGTAAGATAGGAGGCGAACTTGGGGCCTGCATGAATTTTCACCTGGAACGAAGAAAGCCCAGGAGTGACAAGATAAGCAACGGAAATAACCCAAGCTCACACTTTTCTCTGGGATCAAACGCAAGATGAGCCTGACTGAGGATGAGCCTGTGGTTATGCAGCCTGGACAATTGGTCGTTCCTGCTTTCCTTTCAGAGGCAGCCTCCCATCTGCTGGGATACGCTGCTTTTGAAAATGCTGGCTGGCCACTTGCCAGCAATGGGCCCTTAGTAAGACCGGAGCAGGGATTTATGAAGAAAATCTTTGAACTTTAAGAATATGCAAGGCATTTATGAGCTACAGACACAGGCCCTTGACAGCTGGTACTTTAATAAAAGGAATACCGGACTATAAAAATCCCACTCCTTACACATGGGACTGAGGCACCAGACTCACGGAAAGAGGGGGATGATACATATACCTGCCACCCCCTGCACCTGAAGAAGCCCTAGGTATACTTTCGAGCTGTGGTCATGCATTAGGTTTCTGCTGTTTGGTGCCCATCGCTAGGTCCAGCGCAGCTCCACACTCAGAGCCTCAGCCTGCTCTGGCTGGAGGAATGTAGGGACCCTGAAGCTGGTCACTGAAGGTGCGAGTCACAAGTCTGGTCCCACATCGGCCTTGGGCTCTGAGACCTCCCAGGGCAGGGGTCATGCCTTGGCTTATGTTGCAACAAGCTCTGTTGGTCCTATCCTCATTGCTCCTGATCCCCTGAGGTGCTTTCCTACTCAGGACCCGTACACTCCAGAACCGGGATCTAATCATGTCTGTCAGGGACTGAATCCCATTCCTGGGCCCCAGCTCAGTGGTGCACCTTCAGCAATCAGAGGTGCTGCACGAAGTACACGTGTTGACACACTGTGATCTGGGGTCCTCCAAGGCAATCCTGAGGGGGACCGAAGATGCTGTGGGTTTGTCGAAGTCAGGACTAAAGGTTTTAGGTCTAGCTAAAGAGAGTTTTCCTCCTGTCCGGTCCAGTCCATCATGGTGCCTGGCATAGACAGGTGCCCAATTAAAAGGTCACTAATGTAAGGGCCCCAAACATGAGGGAGCATGTGCTTTTATTCATAAGATCATTTCAATTAATCATCAAAAGATCTTCAATGACTTAATCATTTTTATTTATTTGTAACGTGAATTTTCATTTTCAAAACAATCCTAGTTTCTCCCTGGGGTGATGGCACATCTTTAAGCTGACTGGAGTCACCTTTTCTCACAAAAGGCTGGAAGGGAAGAGATGAATACTCACGGTCAGAGTAGCTAAGCTCCACAGTCACTCTCTATTGCTGGCCAGTTTTTGGTAACTCTCAAAAGGGCATCATCACAGCAGGTATTATAGCTTAAACTGTATCCTGACAGAAAATTAGGGTTGTCTGTTTTTGCCCAGAGAACATCTCTTTTCTTGCAATTAGGAATTCAGGATGAAACATATATTTATATTTGAAACGTACTAGCTCTGGTTGCTTACCTTAATGAAATGGTAAGAAAATAACCCAGAGAGAACATTACACAAATTGTTGACTCTGAGTAGCACTGTATTAAGTACATTAATATTGGGAACTGAAGACATTTGGGGGTTGGGTGGATGCATATGAATTTTTGGTTTGAAAACACTTCTGCATAACATTTTCAAATAAATTCCAAATGGGAATGTGTGTTCAGAAACATAAATTTCAAACTTTGCCACCTGGATAAAATGTTGCCAGAGCTAGTCCATCAGTGTGCTGCCAAGAGGTCTATGTATCTTTGAGGTATTGCTCAACATTCTATTTGTGCATGGGTTTCTTCCCTTGACTAGCCGGTCAGAAGGCAGGGCATGTCTTCTCATCTCTGCGTACTTAGCTCAGTACTTTAGTACTCAAAATTATTATTATTATTTTTTTAATCGTTTTTTTTTTAAGATTTATTTATTTATACATACAAGCTGGGGTACAAGCCAGAGGCATGGGGCGGCAAGAGGGTTCATCAGAGACAGAGTGGGGAGCAGAACAGGCAGATCAGAAATACACTGCTGAGGGGAGCAGCGGGCGAGGCAGGAGAGGTCTGCCACACCATGTGGGACTCTCCCTGGCTGGGCGTTGAACTCTCACCGCGCACTGCCAACAGCTCCACAGTGCAGCGCTCAACCGCTGCGCCACCAGGGAGGCCCTAGTACTCAAAAATATTGCTTTAAATTGCCTTAAGTAGTATGGTAGCTGCTCCTGGCCTAACCCCATAGGCGGAGAACTTGCCTTACCTGTTCTACTCTCAGCATATCAATGATCTGGTCAAATAATGGTGTTCTCAGGAGATCTCGGTGGATTAACAGAGTCTCTAGAGCATTACAGGCGGCTGGATATTCACATTTAGAGTCTCTGACTGAAAAGAGAAGGACAAAGAATTGTTTCTGTTAACATGATCAGAGCCAGAGAGGGTCTGATGAGTATTCTGCCCCCGTAACACAGGGAACCCCATTCAGCTCACCCAGTCTGGTGACTTTATCAACACTGGCCTCTGAATCCACGTACATGTGGCAGATCCCTTCACTGTGCCCCATCACTGGAATTCCCTTAGCGGCTTTCTGGATGTCTCTGACTAGCTGGGAAGAGCCACGTGGAATGATTAGATCTATCATTTTGTCTAGGCGGCAGAGATCTTCCACTTCTTCTCTGGTATTCACCTGAAGTGGCAGAAAATAAAAAGATAAAGATGAGATCTTCACATAAAATATAGAAGTAGCAAAAAAGTAACTGAAATATATAAAAATCAATTTCATAAAGTGGCAGAGTATAAAATCAATTTGCAAAAGTCAGCTGCATTTATAAGAGCAAACAGTGAGATAGAGGAGAAAGAAAATCTAGAAAACAATCCTATTCACAATTACAAAAAAAGAATACCTAGGAGTAAACTAAATGAAGGAAGTGAAGGAACTATACAATGAAAATTATAAGACATTATTAAAAAGGTAAAGATATCCCCTGCTTTTTTTTTTTAAGATTTATTTATTTACGCATAAAAGCTGGGGTGTAGGCCAGAGGTGTGGGGTGGTAAGAGGATTCACCAGAGACAAAGTGGTGAGCAGAATAGGCAGATCAACTGAAATACATTGCTGAGGGTAGCAGCAGGCGAGGCAGGAGAGGTCTGCTGCGCCATGTGGGAATCTCCCTGGCCGGGTATTGAACTCATACTGCAGTGGCTTTGGATAGCTTCATAGTGCTGCCCTTAACCCGTTGTGCCACTAGGGAGGCCCTGTTCCCCACTTTTGGATTAGAAGAATTAACGTTGTTAAAATGTCCATCCTACCCAAAGCAATATATTGATTCAATGCAATTTCTATCAAGGATCCAATGACATTCTTCAAGGAAATAGAACAAAAACAATGAAATGCATAGAAAGACAAATGTGGTATGTACATATACAATGGAATATTACTCAGTTATAAAAAAAGACGAAATCTTAGAATTTGTGACAACATGAAAGGAGCGTGAGAGAACAATACTAAGCAAAGTTAAGTCAGAAGGATAAAGACAAGTACTGAAGTCAGAACATGGTAGCACTGGGGTTTGAGTACTGAAAACCTGTGCTCCTTCTACCCCGCTGTTGCCATCAGAAAACTCCAGATTCTCATCAGTGGGCATGTAACACAGTGGGCTTATGGACACTCTCCCAAGCGCCAACAGAATCCCGCAATGATGGAGCCAGTGTGGGAAAGAGCAGGTCTGGAGCTAGCTTCGATCCAAATCTAAACTCCACAGGAGACTGTGGTTACTTCTGAGCCTTGTCTACAAAATGGACTTAATAATTCATGCTATTTTTCTCATAGGGTTGATATGAGGATCAAATGAGGTGATGGATGAAAAGTGCCCAGTCCATAGCAATGCTCAATAAATTGTAGCTATTTCTCTCTAGGTCAGAAAGTCCATTTGATAGTCGAAGAACAAGAGGAAATGGTAAAAACAGTGATCATAATAATAGTGACAATAGTACGACCTCATACTTCCACACTGCATGGTGGTTTATGACAAACTTTAATAGAATTTATCTCATCTGACTTGCTCTAAATCACTCTGTAAGTGAACTGAACCAAGGCTTCTCACTGTAGGTCTGGTATTCCTGCAAAGAAAGAAGGGTCAACAGGCATTCTTATAACTGTTGTGCTAGGACACAGCTATGTGAGTGCTCTTGCTAAGTCACTGAAACTCACCTGAGCCAAGGAAAACCCTGCATTGACCAATGTCAGCAGCCACACAGTGGCCACCGCTCTAGTCAAGCCTGCCCATGGTAGTGTCTTGGCCTTATATGGCCCAAGCCGTGCTTCACACTCACAAAGACTGATCCGGACCTTGCTGGGCTGACCTGGCTCACTTCCAGGACCTACCAGCTGTACTGCTTCCTTGACTCCATGGATTGAGAGGGCCTCCTGGGTCAGGAGATGAAGAATTCGGTTGCTGTGTGCAGCCTCCTTCCCTCCTTTGAGTAACAAGCCATTGCCACTTGCAATAGCCAAGGCAGCCACCTGCAGATGAACAGAGGAGAATGAACCAAAGGGAGAAAACAATAATAACAGCAGTCATGTTAGCCCTCACTGAGTACTTTTTTTGTCCCAAGCACTGTGTTAATCAGTTTATCAGGCCCATCCTGTCTACTGTTCACACCATTCCAGTGAATTAAGCACCTGTTTCATCCCTTACCTTACACTGAAGCCCAGATTGGTGACTCTCCGAGGTCACACAGCTTGCAAGAGGCAGAACTGGGAGCCTTGACCTCACAGCCAAAATACCTTGTCTTTGGCATTAACAATACAGTTTTCTCAGCACCATCAGCAAAGTAGCCTGAGTTAAATGGCCAGAGTGGCAAGGCTCCAGTAGGGAAATGGCCCCAGGTTTGTGGGAGAAGTTAGGGCAACCACGAGGCTGTCTACTACCACCAACTTGGGCTTCAGGGCATGAATGCTTGGCAAGACCTTCCCTGCCCCCAGCCTCAGTGAAGAACAGGGTGAGCAGATGCCTCCTTGCAGCATCTCTGGTTATCCTGCTCTAGCTCTGCGGTTGTTCTGAGAACTCTAAATAATTGCTGCTAAGAACCTGAAGAAGACCAGCACTCCCACTAGCCCCTGAGACTGGTGGGTGCACAAGCCTGTTTGGGGAGGAAAAAGAGGCTCTCTAGGAGGAGGATTAGTTGTCCTTTTAGAGGACAACTAACCTGATCATGGACACTGACCTAATCATCTAAGGCCTGAAACTTAATTTTCTGTATGCTCTTGGGATGAACGAAAATCCTCCCAGTTTTGTAACACAGTGGAAGAAACGTCACAAAAAAACCTTGCCTGAACATGTCAATCACAGATTAGTATTTTCTTACTTCTTTTCTTGTTGTTGCTCATAGATACCTTATAAAAGTTATATAAACTCTTTCCAGACAAATGCACACAGAATTCTAATATACCTTTTAGGATTCATGGATTCTGTGATGTCTTCAGGGTTAAGACCCCAGGTAAGGAACCTCAGTTTTAGTTGGCTAGAGAGAAAAACTTTTTCCTTGTGAAGAATCAGATAGAAGGCAACAGAGAAAAACTTTTTCCTTGTGAAGAATCAGATAAAAGGCAACAGGACACAATCTGCTGAGAGACTTAGTTTCCATTTCTACTGGCCAACTAGCCTTCTGAGTTTTCACTGGGGCATTTCTGCAAGACAGAGGTGGGGTCTGCAGGCGTGTTGTGCTAAGACCAGTCAGGGCTGAAGACAGACCCTAGATGGTATGAGAGTCTCTTGGTGAACAAGCTGGTTTTAGTTCACATCAGGTTGTATCCTCTGTACTCCAGTGGTCTCCTATGCCTCATAGTAAAGAGAGGATCATTTTTATGTCTTTAAGAATTTCTCTTTGAGATTTTTGGAGAGCAAAGAAAGAGCTGGTATCATCCTACTAGAAAATCCAGTAGAGAAATGGCCCCAGGTTTGTGGGAGAATTTAGGGCAACTGTGAGGCTGTCCACTAACACCAACTTGGGTTGCAAGGCATGAATTCTTGGCAGGACCTTCTCCACATGGTTGCTTGACATCAGCCTGTGCTATGCCAAGTCCCTTAAAGAGGGTTGTACTCCAGTTCTCATTAACTACTTGAAAGCCCCTTTTCCTGAGATATGTACCTACAAGAATCACCTATGACACTGATACTGTCACAAAAGGGGTCTTTCTCACCTGGGAAAAGTAGCTATTAGAGGGACAACCCTGAGGAGGCTAGTGGGGATTCTGATTAAGGAACAGAGTGCGCAGGAGCTAAGCCATCAGGAGATGCGCTCCCTCGTGGCGGTGTGCCAGAATCATTGCGCTCAAGGCCCAGTTCCACCTTTACAAGAGTGACAGGAATACTGAGATTTAAAGCCTCGTGTTTCTTCCACAGTAAAAAAGTAAAATGGACATATAAACATCTATTTTAGAATCACTGGATAAATTAATAATATGAATTACTTTCAGAATAAAGTCTTAAAAATTATCTTGAGGTGAATAAGACTTTCTCACTTAGTAATGAAAGAAAAGGAAGGAAGGAGGGAAAATATCACTGGGAGATTTATCTCCAGTCCTGGAAAGATATTTTTCCTCTAAACCTCCCCCCCCGCCCCCATGGCAGGTATCAGTCACATACCTGGGGGAGACAGTCAGGACGAGATTCAAAGATCACCAGCAGAACTCCTATTGGAACAGTCACTTGTTCTAGTTCCAAGTTTTTGGCAACTCTGGTCCGGCGCAAAACGCGTCCCACGCTGTACTGTGAGGATGCTGCGATCTGTCGCAGGCCGATGGCCAGGCTGTTGAGCTTAGATGTGGAGAGGCTCAAACGCTTCATCAGAGGAGCTGCAAGTCTCCCTGCGAGGCGTGAGGAATACAGGATAAAGCAGTAGGTCTGGCCAGGCTATTGCTGTTTTTACTGAACATGTGGTACTGCTCTGGAACCAGACACAGAACTCAGGAGGTCTTGGACATGCCACTTACACAGTTCTCCAAGGGGCAGTTTGGGAGTTTATCACACCAAGATAGACACACCTGTCCTTTGTGCCAGCAATTTCAGTTCCAGAAATTTATCATTTACACGAGCAAAGTTGCATGTGATGAGGATACTTACCACAGCATTTTTATAATAGTAAGAAAATGGCTTCTACCTTATAAATTCAGACAATAGGCTACAATGCGGTTATCATACATAATGTGTATAAATATATTTTCCTGTATCAGTAAGTATTTACACATGTATTCATACATTAATATATGAATCTGGGATCTGCTTTGTGAAAGAGCAAACCATAATGAAGCAGGTATGACATGCTACTTCTCAAGCATGCACACATACATGTGCATGGGTTCACTTTTGGAAGGCATCAAAAATAATAATGATGTCTGTTTATCTTCCTGTATGAAATTTTTATAAGTAAACTGTTATTTTAATTAGAAGCAATAAAGATGTTTTCTTCTGAAATAAAAACAATACAATGATGTCATGTTAACAATTATGTTAAGTTTATATACAGAACGTTCTTTAAATTTAAATAGAACAGTAAGCATGGTGTAACTCTCTCTACATATGTGTATATACATACATACTCAGGATACATCGCAAGTTAATGTTGAGATCATGAAAAATTTCCTTTTCTTTTCTGGAGTCACACCCACCAAGACAAAATCAAAAGATTTCTTTTAAATTTAGAGGGGTGAAACTAACCTTACAGTAAGAAGAAATTAAACAATCATTCTCTACCAATTTTATCAATTTTCTTTACTTTTCCACCTGTTGTAAAAATCAGGTTTTGATTATAACCCACATTAGATGTTACATTCTATTTTCTCATCTCATGACAACTGCACATTTTCCATATTACAAAAATTATTTTAATTACCAGCATATATTTCATTAAGTTGAAACAGATGCTCTCACACCTATGTTATGTTCATAATATTAGGAACATAGGAATCCTAATATTGCTGTAAGTATTTTTTATATACAGAGCTATTTTCCTCTTGAAATAGTCTCAGGATACATTTCCTGAATAATAAGGGTTTATCTTCAAGTCAAAGGGAATTTCAAGCTCAGGTAAACCCAGGCCTTTGTTCCTAAGCCATTGTGCATGCGTGTGAATTTCCAGAGAGACAACTAGGGTCGGAAGTCAGAGTGCAGCCCACAATCAGCAGCGCGGCCTTGAGTAACAATTTTAACCTCTTTGGGGCTGAATTCTTTACTTTAAAGAACTCACTAAAATTATATCAAAGATTTCTTCTATTTCTGAACATCTATTTTAAGACATTTCAATACTGCAAAAACTCAAGAGTTCCAAAGCAATGGCTCAGAAAGGTTATAAGGACTGTAAATCATGTTGATGAGTCTTGCAAGCTTTCTTTGAAGGGACTCCACTAATTTGGATATTTAATTTAAGGCACAATTATTCAGGAGAAAGGAGACTCTCAACTCTGTAACATCAACTCCCATTATTTTAGCATGGAATAGACAGTTTATTGTCTGCAATGTGAGGTCAGCAACCTCACTCACTCTACCACACATTCCCCAAGGGAATTTCTGGATGGCACCTATTGCTAATACTGGGCAGACTACATGCTCAATAATTAAGAGATAAGCTCCACTTCCTCACAGATGGCACAAACCATTTCTATCAATAGATGTTGAGAAAGCATTTGACAAAGCACAACACCCATTTATGATAAAAGCCCTTGAAATCCTTGGGATAGAAGGAACATACCTCAACATAATAAAAGCCATATACGACAAACCCACGGCCAATATTATACTCAACGGTGAGAAGCTGAAGGCCTTTCCCCTAAGATCAGGCACAAGGCAAGGATGTCCACTCTCACCATTACTTTTCAATATAATACTGGAAGTC